>PVKU01017616.1:0-11016 GCA_004027475.1 Anoura caudifer
CTTGTGGAGGCCTTGCGCTGTCTCTGCCTGGTTCTCACGGGGCTTCCCTGAGACACGTGTCTTCCTCCCGTTTCCCGTGAAGGCAGAAGCGGGGTCAGTCCCGTGTTCTCGCCAAATGCGCAGACGACAGACGTTCCACTTGCGTGTCTGCGGGAAGGCCCTCTGTTGATTTACCTCGGCTGTGATGCCATCTCCTCTGACGGCCTCTCCTCTGAGCACTTTCATTTCATGTCTAACCACACCCGGTGCGGGGCAGGGAAAGAACCCAGGTTCCTGAGGGCGGCAGGGGTGGGAGCGCGGGCTCCAGGTTCAGAAGGTCTGAGCTCTCCAACCACAGCCTGCGGGGTCAGACCGCCTTATTGGTGAAAACAGCTGTCCAGGCCACAGGCCCTGCAGACAGAGTAGCTGCTGGGGAGGCACAGACACTGGGGCAGCTGCAGCCCCAGCAGAGGGTCCTGGTGGGGAGGGGAAGGCTGGGAACAAAGGCTCCGGTTGCCCTGGGTGGCTGCTCAAGGTTTCTGCGGGCTGAGCTGTGCTGTCACTTGTGTAGAAAGGGGCTTATCTGCCACCTGGAGGCAGACTCCCCTCCATGGCCGGCAGGGGTGAGCCTCTCTCTACCTCCAACTGCTGAGCACCCACCATCTCAGGAAGGTGCAAGTTAAATCGTTGCCACCGACTGTTTTCACAAACTGCCCCTGAAGAAAAGGCTGCTCTCACTGGCTGAGCTCTGACTCGGGTCGGATGAAGACCAGGGTTGGAGGTGAGGGCTTCCAGGGAAGCGACAGACAGCACACACAGTCACAGGCCCTGCATGTGGGTTGATATTGAGAAGGGACAGGTGATGCCCAAATAAGGAAGAAGGGAATTCTCCTACAGTCAATTGTCCCAGGAGAAAGTGAAACCAGAATTATCTATTTATCTGGACTTTGAATTTTAATAGGCCTCTTGCTTCGTTTCATTCTCAAGGCTCAGGTGCTGCAAGTGGAGAAGGCTCTGGAACAAACCAGTGACCTCAGTGACCTCACGGGGTGATCTGACCACAAACCCCTGACTGGCCAGGTCAGGCTGGGTGTGAGGCCCCAGGTCGATTCTTCTTTAGTAAGAGGTTTTCTTCACCTTAAGCAAACCCTGTCCACTGTCCTCGGGCACCTGGATTCACCTACGTTTGAGAGGCCAGAAGTCACCCTCTTCTTCTTCCGACCCCTGGGAGAGTGATCACCCTCCAAGGAGCTCGGGGTCTTGGTCCCTCTCTTTTCTCCCTCCTTCATGACATCCTCACGCCCCCCTCAGTCCACACACAGAGGGAAGCTGCACACCTGCCCTTCTCCAGAGCGTTCGCAGGTTCCCCCTCACAACCACGGTTTGCCTCAAATCAAGTCTCATAAAAACTCTCTACAGGATTCCACGTTCTCACCTCGACAGACACGAGCATCCAGCCTTCTATTGAACCAGACATAACCAACTGAACAATGCCATGGCGTCAATTTAGCTTTCCAAAAGAGTTGTCACAAAACATGTTATTTACATTAGCATGTGATCAGTTCATCTCTATCATTTAAATATATATAAATAAATATGTCTTCAAAGCTTTTTCAGTCCAATATAGTAAATATTGTCAGCTGTGAGCTAAATGAGCAAAAGCTCTTCAGGGCGTCGGTAGTTCTGAAGTTTTTAGTGCATCCCAGGAACAAGAAGCTGGAAACCACGGGAGTCCCCACTGACCCTGACCTTGAATGAATGTGGTTCACACTCACCTGTTCAGCCAGGACCTTACACCTGTGGCCATCCTCACTGATGAAGATTTACTGCAGGGACACCTGACACAGTCCAGATCCGGGTGTGTCCTTCTCTGTCATCCTTCTGTCTTTGTCTTTCATCTGTCTGCACCTGGGAGCTCCGCTGTGAGGGCTGGAACTTTGGGGGAGGGCAGGCATGGACCTTCTGGTGCTGGACCCCTGGCTGTCATGGTGGGGTCCAGCACCATCCTCAACATCCTGGCCCCTCCCAGTTCTCAGGTCCCCCTTCCTCTACCTCTGGCTTGCAGTGGTGGCTCCTCACCCCCTCAGGTCCTGCTGCGTCCTGCTGTCCTCACCCGGAGTCCACAGTGTCTGGTGTCAGCTCAGGTCCTATGCTGACAGGTCACCCAAATGTCAGAGCAGCAGGCTGTCAGCCTGTCACTGTCGCACGTTGTCCTCAGTTAGGAGCCACGTGGAAGCTCTGGTTCCCCTGTGACTGGCCCCGGCACCATGGGGACAAGCTCACTAGCTGCTAAAGCAACAGCCTGAGGCGGGGATGGGCTGGGACTGGAGAGGGGGTGCCCGGCCTGTGGATCAGGTTCCCTGATGTACCCAGAAGGAGGGGCTGAGTACTCTGGGTGCTGTGCTGTGTGAGCAGAGATGGCTTGGGCTTCTCTCCTGGGCTCTGAGACCAGGGAACTGGTCCTGGTGGCTGTGGTGGGTCCCTGCCCTGTGGAGGACCAGACCACCCTCAGTCAGGGTGACCCCCTGGGCCCCCATGAATGCTGGGCAGAAGAAGAGGGGCTGTGATCAGACCCCAGCCTGAAGAAGGGCCTCAGGGGCCCAGAGAGGAGTGAGCGGGGACACGTGTAGATGACTGATCTGTCCCTCCTGTCACAGAAGGAGACATCTCCAGATTGTAGACCAGGGAGACGGCCCCCCGGGGAAGGCGCTCCTTCAGGGGCAGGGTCTTCTCAGGAGAGGACAGGACCCGGCACTGGTGTCCTAACAGTTCCAGGGCCCAGAAGCCGTTCTGAGGGACCAGCTGGGCCTCCCCCTCCCTCTGCACACGGTCTGCGCAGACCCCGGAGCCTCCGAGACAGATTCTCCACACCCACTTTCCAGTAATGTCTCCCTGAGGGAAGCTGTCTGAGCCCAAGACACATGGCCGGCAGCTGAATATCTCGGGGCTGTTGGGCAGGCTCTGCCTGGAGGGCCCTGCCTGACACGTCTCTGGTCCTGGGACAGGAAGAGCTCCCGTGGGCCGTGTCTGGGTCCAGGAGCACGTCAGCTGCACAGGAAGTCTGGGGGTGAGTTCTGAGTGCTCAGGGGGTCTCAGGAAGCAGGGAGACACCCGCATGGGGTGGTCCCAACTGCAGCCAGGTCACTGAGGAGAGCCCCTAAGGCTGCATGTCCACCTGCTGAGTGCGGGGCGGGGCCTCAGGGAGAGGACACCTGGGCACTAAGTGATGCAGAGGGTTTAGCAAAGGGGCTGAAATTAGTGTCTCCCACTTTCCTTATTCTCAGGACCTACTTCAACATTTTTCTCTTCAAGTCACATGATCTTGGGGACTCTTTCTAGTTGAAAACTTTCCAAACTGGCTTTAAACACCAAAGACTCTGTCGCTTCCCCCATCCTAGTAAAGCACTTCAGGCCACTCACCTGCCCCTGGAACTCAGGACCTGCTGCCTCACAGGAAACCCCGAGCCCTAGTCAGTGCTGTCTGCTCCCTCCTCTGTGACCCTTGCTCTTGCCCCAAACCCTCAGGGAGAGGGTCCTCTGGTTGTGAGGCCCTGCAAACCCTGCCCCCCACCCCCATTCATGGGTGGCTTTCTCTTGAAGAAAAGATGTCAAACTCATTAATAAACAGTTCTAATTCTGTCACTTGACAGGGCTGAGACGACAAAACAGCAGAAGCACCTGCCGTCACCGTCACCCTTGGAAGGACCCGATGAAAAAAACCCAGCATCCGTCACCGTCCCTGCTGAGCCCCATCACTGTGGCCTGGTGACTGCAACGCCCTCCATCCGGCTTCTGCTCCAGGCCCTGCCACGGCTCCTGTCTCACTGAGACCAAACCGAAGGCTCCCTGGGACCTGCTTTGCCCGTCTGCTCCGGACCCCTTCCAGGTCTGCACTCACCTCCTCCGATTCTCCCTGCACTCAGTCCTTCCACCCACACCTGCCTCTCCGGGGTTCCTCGAAACTGCCAGACCTGCTGCTGCCTCAGGACCCGGGCACCTGCTCCCCCTGCTCCCTGGTGCTCCTCCCTCACTTGCCCTGTTGCCACCTTTTCACAGAAGCCTTCCCTCACCTTTCTAGTGACGTCACAGCTCCCCCGCCTCTAGTCCCCCAGACACTCTCCCCTGATTAAGTTTTCTACAGCACTCATCATCATCATCTGACATTATAGTTTAATTATTTTACCCCTTTAGTTAACTGTTTTATAGATTACTTCCTGCTTCTCTAAAAGGTGAGGCCTTTGAGGGAAGGTCTCTTTATGCATTTTGTTCCCTGATTTATCTCCTGTTTCTTAAACAGCACCTTGAACGAATGTGATCCTTGCTGTGTTTGTTGAGTGACTCTATGAATTTCTGTAGGTGAAAATTTCCAAGCTTGGTCCTTGGAAAACCCCACAGGCAGGAGGGGAGGCTTCAGCATCAGCACCACCAGGTGCAGACAGCGCCCTGCCCCCTCCACTCTCCAGGGTGTGTGATTGTCCTGAACACACAAACGTAGCTGCAGCATCAGAAACACAACAGGGAAAAAAATGACCAGATTTGCCCTCAGAGACAAGGCTCCTCCTCCTGGGACATGAGACTCTGTGATGCTCCCCTGTGAGGAGGGGAGAGGCCTCAGCTCAGAGGCAGCCTGAGGTCCTCAGGGCCCAGGACCCTCCCAGCCCTGCCCCTCCCTCAGCCCCACTCAGGCTCCCAAGTGTCTGCTGAGGGTCCTGCGTCCACAGGCTGGGCCCTCCAGAGGGCAGGGAGCTGACCTGGAATGAAGATCACAGAGTGTCCCCTGGCCCAGCAGGGTGTTGTTGGCCGAACAGGATGTGTTCCTCACAGAGCTGTCCTCGATAATCACGGTCATGGTGACCCTGTAGAGGCCGTCTGTGTCCTCGGTGTCAGCCTCCTCCAGGGCGGGCATGATCTCACCATAGGGGTCCCTCCACACTGCATGGGGCTGTGGGTACCACCCTGTGGAGGTGGGCTCCAGCCAGACGCTCCCATCCTCACGGCCGTTCATTTCAGTGAGGGGCATAGATCCTATACCTGGGAACAGACAAAAATGTCTAATTCCAATGCATGTTACCAGCGAGGACCCTTAGAGATCTCTGAGCAGCAGCAGGGGCTACTCCGTGGGGTTCCACTTTCTCCCTGCTCACGGCCCCGCTGAGCTCACTGTGCTTCTCCAGAGTCCATGTCCGCAGCTCAGCAGGACACACCCATGCACTCGGTCCTCAGGCAGGGGGAAGCCACCCTGCCAGAGTAGAGGGGATCCTACACAAAAATCTGCTGCTCTGTGGGGGGCCTCTACTGCAGAGAGAAACAGTCCCCAAGGGTCATAGAGTGAAAAAGCCACCAAACGAAGAGAAACGTCTCACCTGCCACCACCAGGTGCATTATGGCCTCGTCGTAGGACCTGCCTTGTTGGAAATAACAGCGGTAGATGCCATTGTCATGGGCTGTGACGTTTTGAATGACCAGGGCCACGCTCCCCTTGCACATGTCTTCGCTCACAAAGGTTGTCCGCCCTCCGTACTGCTGCATCTGCTCCTCTGTCCTCTCGCGCTGGCCCTTGTCCACCGGCATGGCGGGCGAGAACTGAGACCGGAACCATCAGACCTCCATGTCCTGGACACTTTTCTCAGGGGACAGGTGGCAGCTCAACACGGTGTCTTCTCCCACCACGGCCAGGATGGGCTCAGCTGGCCCCACGACAGTCCCTGGGCTGTTCAACAAGGGGCAGCACCAGGCAGGGCCCCAGCCCTCCCACACCTAAGGCAGGAAAGGAAGTGACCGTTCCAGGGGACAGACCAGGGGTTTCCTTGGATGAGGATTCTGGGGCCCTGGCTGCGGCTGGTCAGAGCAAGAGATGCCTGGTACGTATCTAATGAGCCTGCCAGCACCTCGGGAGCAGCACACAGAGGAGCAGATGCTGAGCCCCTGCACACCCTGGGCACACAGAGGATTCCTCCTGTTCCCACGGCCAGCTGGGCACCTGGAGCACAGTAGGACCTGGGGCTGCCCAACAGGCAGCCACCAGCTCATCCCAAGTGATATGCGCTGTTCAGGTAAGATACACGGAGACAATGGGGAACTTCGGAATAAAGTAGCGTTAGATGTCTCATTAATCGTTGACATTAACTAAAAGTTTGATGATGATGTTCATTATCATTAATTCCTGGGCTTGTAGCGGGCTGGTGGTATGGTTACTGGGACCCAGCCAGAGGCTGGGGTCGGACAACGGAGGCGGACAGCAGCTGCACAGCTGTTACGGAGACCTCGAGTCTCAGTCAGAAGCTGGGGACTGAGAGACTGAGGACCCTGAGCGGGAGGGGAAGCTCTCTCTCTGCCAAGGGAGGTGGCTCTGCAGGGCCCGCAGGACTAGGCTGCACCTGGGCCAGTAGACCTGCTGGTTTGTTCCAGCATCGCTGCAGCCTCAGGGTGCTCCCTCCCCATCCCCACGGATTCCAGTCGGCCCATTCTGTACATTTCCTCTAGAATAATCTTCCCCAAACACATTTACAAACATGTCGCTGAACGCTTCCTCTGGAGCCTCGGATCCCCGCTGACGCCATGGACGCTGCAGTTAGCTCACCAGCAAGGGCCCCACCAGCAGGGACTCCTCTCCTGGGGCTCTGTCCCCATGTCATTCCCTTCACCTGACTTGTTCCCTCACATCTGTCCCTGTGAAGATGACCCCAGATGTTCCCAGCCTGGAGGGGTCTCAGCTCTTCTGACAGCACCAAGAAGGGCCACCTGGGTCCTGCCACTGCAGGAAACTCAGCTCTGCCAGCCATCAGAGTCAGCAGGTCACAGACTTGTCCCTGGATCCTCCAGAAAGGACCCAGTCTGCTACACCTTGACTTCTGCCTGGTGAGAGCCACGCTGGACCTCTGACCTTCAAAGTTCTAAGGTCATAGATGTGTGTTGTGTCAGGTCAAGAAATGTGTGGTTATTGATCACAGCAGCAATACACAACCAACACAACAAGGATTTGGTAACAAGGTGCCAAGGAGCTAAACTGTGACCCTGGTGAGTTAACTGTGGGGGTTAAATCTAGAAAGACCCCCGTTGAAGCATGATGAGTATTCACAAGTTCATTTAACAGGACAACCACATGCAGGGGGAGGGGCACATGGTGAACAGTCACAGTGATGATGATGAGGAAGAGCGGCCTTTCCTCAGGAACCACAGTTGACAGGAACCTTGGGAACCTCATTGGGTGACCAGCAGTGGGTGTCCTTGTCCTGGACATGGATTCCACCAAGTGATAAAAATTCCACTGACCTCCAGCTGCCCCCTTCCTGCCACAGTCCTTCTCACAGGGGACCTTCAGGTGTGAAGTAGGAGGTTGGGTCTGCTCTGTGCTCACAGGTCACAGGTTGGTTAAGAAAGTGGTCACTGGTCCCTTCTCAGCCCTGTGTGATGTGTTCACTGTGAATTCATCATCTGGACCATGTCGTCCTGCAGAGCCAGTCAGTGAAGGGGTGGACCATGGCTCTGACACTTGACCTTGGAGGATGCAAGTGGGATGTGGCCTTCATAGTCACCTGCAGTGACCTTTACCCTTGGTGTCCTGGGAGGGACCCTCGGGGCTGCCCATGACCCAGCCCAACAGGAACAGTCGGCTGCAAAGGGATGGATGAGAGGGAGGGGGAGGGGCAGGGGATAAACATCATTCAGCACCAGATTCTGTGTGAATTACATATGTCAGTGAACTTGGCCCTGCCTCAGTTTCCACATTTTCCAAAGGAAGCTACCTCTCGGGGTGGTTGTGAGGATGAGTGAGTGAGATGCACCTGAAGCAGTTAGCACAGCACCCAGTATGTGTGAGGTCACCTGTAGATGTCAGCTCTGGGTGTTGGAAGAGGCTGAGTCACCTTTGGAAAGTTACCTCACTGTCTGCACCGCGGTATCCTTGTCTCTCGGGTGAAAAAACTGAGTGGATGTCAGTGAAGTCCGACACTCAGTGTGTTTTCAGTGTTTTCTTGCTGAGACGTTTGGCTGCTCAGGAGGCCCTCAGCTCCAGGCTGGGCAGCGAGAAGCAGAGAGGTTTCTTCAGCCTGAGGGTCCCCATTCCCATCAGCTGAGCCCATGGCCACTGGGGTCTCCAGGGAAGGGTCAGGCCCTGGGTCAGGCACAAGGGACATTCCCACTTAATTCTCCACTGGGCAAATAGTCAAGGGTGTGGGCTCAAACGTCAAAATCTCAAAAACAGGCCTCAGAGGCTCAGAGAAGGAGGCATATCGGAAGGTGAAGATGTGAGACCCATCGATGGCGTTGTAGAACGAGACCTCCCCCAACTCATAGTCCAGGAAAACCCCCACCCTCTCAGGAGGGCTCACATGGGTCAGTGTGGTCTGCGGGTCCGTGAGAGCCCGGTAGTCATTCCCAGGATTCAGCCCCACCAGCCAGAATCCATTCTCAGGGGCCATTTTAACACTCTCTTCTCTGCTCACACTGTCCCTACACACCCCAACACGCCACTGTGCCCTGTCCCCCACCTTCACCTCCCAGAAGTGTCTCCCCAACGTGAAGCTCTCACAGCCCAACACACACTCATGCTCATGAAATCTCTTGCGATTTTCTGGCAGGTTCTGCCATGTGTCCGCCCGCTGCAGGCTCCTCTTGTCCTCAGAAACACGGAGGGTGGGGTGCGCCGTGTCTGGATCCAGAAACACATCCACTGCAGGGGGTTCAGAGGGCGTGGGGTCAGCCATGGTGCCCAGATATCAGAGCCTCAGCCTTCAAGGCCTGGGTCTGGGGAGGAGGCCAAGCCCACAGTCTGGGGTTCCCAGCTCACCCTAGAAGTGACCCTCAGCCATGCCAAGGAAACTGCAGGGGTCTTGTGTTTGGTGAGGAAGAGGAGGGTGAGGAGGGTTGGGACCTGCCCTTTTCCTGTTTCTGCCTCAAAATGTCTATCCCTACCTCTGCTGTACAGTCACATGGATTGAATGTCAGCACTGGCTCGGCCCCCTGAGCTGGGGGATGTCCTTTCTGCACAGTCTCTCTTCCCACAGACACCAGCTACAGAATATCTTGAGTCTCAATTTCATGTATGAACTACGGGGTTGAAAACACTAACCTCTACGGTGCAATAAGACAAATGAGTGGTATATTGAGCCCAAGGCCGGGCACGGAGGAAGTGCCTGGTGTGATAACAGACACCATGTCCCTCCTGTGCTTGGGGCCAGGCTGGGGCTCCATGTGCTCTGGGGTCCACTCCCCACCTGTCGCCACCCCCTCTGGCCCCAGGAGTCAGGCCTCCATGGACAGCGTCCCTGGGCCCCTGGACTCTGGTTACTGTTGGGTTTGGCCAAGGGGAGGCGCAGGCTGAACATGGGGAGGAGGGAGGAGAGGAGGCACAGCGCTGACCCCCACGTCCCCCAGGGGATGCTCCACCTCAGCTCCTCCTCCCAGGAGCCCCTCCCTGAGCCCCAGCTGCCTCCTCCAGGCCCCAGTGACTCCTGCCTGCCCCTCTGCCCTCGGCCAAGGGGTCTCGCAGCTCCCACTGCTGGGAGCTCTGGGGGATCATGTGTCCTTGTTGGTTTCCCTTAACGCCACCCCACCTGTCACTGTGAACACACCCAACCCCATCTCTGTGTCAGGGATATCTTTCACCTCTTCATGCTGTGACCTTCGACCCACCTCACTGTCCTCAGCCAGCACACCCAAGCCTCTAGGTGACCAAGGTCCATGTTCCTTAAACACGGCCGTGAGCACTTTTGTCAGTAATGGCCAGAGTGACAGGAGCACCGAGCTCAAGTCCACACTGGTGATCCTGTGGATTATAAAGGATTGTCTGTCACAAGGCCACCAGGAGGTGTGGCTGGTGCTGCCTCATTCTTTGTCCCTGTTCCTGTCAGTCCTCAGTGCCCAAGTTACAGTGTAAACAAGTGCTGGAAGGGGTGTGTTGTCCGTGAATAATGTATGCAGGTTGCGGGGTCCTCTGTCCTCTCTGACCCTGCACCCCTGTGAGGGAATCACCCTACAACACAGTCTCTTTTATTCTAGAAGTTGCTCACATTGCTTTTAGACCCTAAGGTACCTTCTCCTCACCGTGGTCATTACCCTCAGACAAACACCCCCTTCAAACAGGCTGTCTATTTCCTGCGGGTGTTCTGACCAACACACAGTCATCACCTCACTCAGCCCTTGTCACAACCCTCACAGGGCAGGACTGACTGTGGAACACGGCATAACTTGAGGACACACAGGGGCAGGAGGGGCAGGAGCTGGGGCAGGTCACCCCCTTGCTGCCCCTGCAGCCCCTTCCTCCAGCCCCGCCCCTCCTGCCTCTTCCTCCCACAGAGACCTGTGGACCCCAGGACAGCTGCTGTCCCTGCTCCCTGGGCTCTGGACAGCAGGTGGGCACAACATTGAAACCATTACCCCAGTCACGGCCAGCACTGTCCCAGTCAAGAGATGGAGGGGAAAGAGGGAGCAGGGCCCCTCGGGGTTGCCCTGGGTCACAGACTCATCCACTCACCAGGCTGGAAGAGGACTCTCTTCAACTCTGGAAGGAAGGAGACACAGACAAGGAAAGGTCACTACTTCTGTCCTCCCCCACCCACTGTCCTCACTCAGCCTCTTCTCTCTCCTCTCCTCAGTCTCCTCCATGACCACTCTCCTCATCTGCAACTCTGCGGACCTGGCTGAAACCTCTCCCAGGGCTGGGCTTCCCTCCATCACCCTGGGGCCTCAGGGACATGACCAGGCTGTGCTGGGTGTGGGCGTGTGTGTCAGCAGGGTGAGGGGACACTGGGTCTGGAAGGTCCTCTCTGAGTGTCCAGACAGGAGGGGGTGGTTCAGCCTCAGAAGATGAGCCTCTGAGCTGGATGTGATTACTCCTCACCCAGCAGGGAAGGCTGTACCTGCTTCCCACGCAGGAGCCGGGAGACCAGAGAGCCTGAGACTCACTCACCTGCATAGACCTGGGACCGCTCCTCACCTGCAACAGAGACAGAGAGTCACCTGAACTGTGAATTCTGAGTCGGTTCCTTTCTCTCCGTTGTGTCCTGTCCCCCCCACCCCACCTCTCCCCCTGCCTGT
>PVKU01017617.1:0-11010 GCA_004027475.1 Anoura caudifer
TCTCCGTGGTCACGAGGTGATGCTCACAGCCTAACGTGCTGCAAGCAACGCGGTCCAGGGGCAGCAGGTGAGCTGCATGGGGCTTTGAGGTGAGGGGGGTGGGGGGGCAGATACAGTCACCCTGTGGGGAGCAGGAAAGGGGTCCAGACTGTTTCTAGGGTACACGTGTTGGGTCTCAATGTAACTGACTACTTCTTGTGGGACCACTTTTCTATATTTATGTAGATATTTTAGTTATAGATAACTTTGGTAAATGGCTATACAAATATAGCCATTTTTTAACCCCCAAACAAGATATTTTTTATTCAAGTTTCTGTTATTGTGTACTAGTTTCCAATTTTGTTCATGCAGATTTTTTACATTGTTGTTAAGTTTATTCCCAGGTTTTTCTTTTTTTACATGTTATGTTGTTATTGACTCTTGTTTTTAGAAATTATATCTTTAATTTTCTATTTCTACATATTTTTTCATGTTATTTCCCTATCATTGTACTAAGTTCTGTTTGTGATACTTTTCTGTTGATTCTCATGAGTTATGAGGGTAAACATGCTCTTATGCAATAATGATCATTATGATTGTAGCTGTATGTGACCTAGAAATAGTTAAAGCTTGAAAGAAAACAGGAAGAAGAGGGGTAACCTGAGGAGCTGGAAAAAAAATCTGTGAGTCATGAATATATTAATGAGTACATAAAATAGTAACATCCTTTTTAGCATTTTAAATGATTTTAGGGTGTTCTAGAAATCAGAAGTATTTTGTGACAGGAAATGTGCTCCTGGTAGGTAATCTGAGGAACACAGAATGTAGCCAATGTCCACATTTCCAAATAGGAAAACTTCAGTTATTAAAATCTGGAATCTTAACAGAGTGAGATTCCTTGTTGTAAGTGATATTAGGAATCAGTTATTACAGTGATGTATGAGCAATGGAAAGAAGCAGGGGTCCTCAGGTGACTGCTCTGTTTAATCACAGTGTGATCTGGTCTCCTAAGTGGACAGATCTTCCTTTGCCTCCTGACCTATTTCCTGGGACACCTCTCCCCAATATTTGCAAGGTGGCTGGCATTTTTTATTCTTTAAATTTCACCTTCAGGCTTCCTGTTCTAAGAAAGGCAGCCTTTCAGATCTAGGATGCAAAGGAACATGCTGTTTGAATTCTAATGGAGTCTTCATGATACAGATTAGGGTTTCTCATTCTCAGCACTATGGAGCTTTTGGACCAGAGAATTCATTCTCCTGGGGGATTGCCCTCTGCACTGTAGGTGCTTATTAGCATCAGGTACCTCTATTCACTGCCAGCAACCTGGCTTCCCTTCCCCTCAGGATAATCTGAAATGGCTCAGGACATTGCCCAAAGTCCTCTTGGGGGCAAAATTCACCTTTGCTTGAGAAACAGTTTGAAGCTGTTATCATTTTTGAAACCAGAAAGATCTTGGTTTGTTATGCAGTCTTTTTATTATTTTTCTATGCAAATTATTTCCCACTCTGTGATTCATTTTGGGAAGATATTTAGAAGTGTATTTTAAAACATCTAAATACAGCGCCCTGGCTGGTGTAGCTCCGTGGATTGAGCGAGGGCTGCGAACCAAAGGGTCAGCAGTTCGATTCCCAGTCAGGGCACATGCCTGGCTTGCAGGCCAAGTCCCCAGTGGGGGCCATGTGAGAGGCAACCACACATGGATGTTTGTCTTTCTCCCTCCCTTTCCCTCTCTCTACAAGTAAATAAAATCTTAAAAACAAAAAACATCTAAATATAGGTACTTTCTAGTTACCTTGTGACTGGTTTCCAGATTAATGGCAAAGAACAATAAACATAGTTTGTAGACATTTGTTGAAACCTTTCTAGCTACATATAGTCATGTTTTCAAAAGTTCCAAGTGGGCTTGAAAAACATTTTAATTTACTTTGTTGCTGCTTACTTAAACCATGAGAAAACATTTATTCAAAATTCTACCCAAAGAGTTAAAAATAACTGCTATCATTTTATGTATCTACAGTTGCAGATATGCTGAGAGGCACATTTCTGTCTACTTTCTCTGGATTTCATTTATTATTCTAGGTTTTAAGTATGGGCACAGAACTTGTATATATTGTCAGCTTTTATTTTTGGTGCTGTGCATGTAAGGTGTTTTTCATGAGTTTTGGCATGTAGTATGTTTATCCCCATTCAGGTTATTTTGTAATTGAAACAGTTTTATTTTTGAGGTTATTTAGAAGTGTAGTGCATAACTACCAAATAGAAGGACTTTTCAGTGCCTCAGTTTTAATGAATTCTACCTTAAGTGCAATAGGAGCACTTAGGGAAACATATTGTATATAATTTCAATGCCGTGATGCTTGTTGAAACTGGCTTTTTATTTGCTGGGTCAGAAGTTGAAAACTTTGGGGAAGATGGAATTATGAAGATGCCTGAAAGATTGAAGAAAGCAGTGGGAGAAAACGGTGAATACATTGTTCAATGAAATTAATGGTGAAAACGAAAAATGTCTCTTTCATTGTGTCTCTACCTAAAAATCAAATGAACCTTTTGGCCAAGCAGATAGTGCCGTGTTCCAAGTGTGCATCTCCACTGCCCTCTCGTGGGCCTTTTGGGAATAACGGGTTAGTGGCAGATCAGCAGGAAAAGTGGTTGACTGTAGGAGAGTATCAATGAACATTGATGGCAATGTTATTTAGACGTGTATTTAGAAAGTTTTAAATATCAGGACTTAGTCATTACCTTTTGTTCCCTATTTCCATATTAACAGCAATGATAGAAAGAAACATACTGTATATCATTTCAGTCCTCTGAAATTTGTTAAAACTGGTCTTAGGACCGGATGGTCCCTTTGAAAAATGTCCCAAGTGTGGCCCTCTCCTCCCATGTCATGTGTCACCTGGGGGAATAACAACTTCGTGCAGGCCAGCAGGAGAAGTCATTGGCTATAGTGAATTATCTACTAAGGGTTCATGGAGTGTTATCTGAGAAGTGTCTTTCATTGCATTGAAATGAAAGGATGTTCTAGTTACCCTCTGGTTTTGACTTGTACATTAACGGCCATAGGGTGACACACGAATGTTTTATAATTTCAGTCCTGAAATTTGAAGTTTGTTGAAAACGGATGGATGGTACAATATGGTCATTTCCAAAGTGTTCTAAGTGTGCATACTGCTGCCCTCTCGTGGGCATTCGTGGGAATGACACGTTAGTGCTGGTCGGAAGGAAAAGTGGTGGATTCCAGTGGAATATCAACGACTGTCGATTGCAATGTTGTTTAGAAGTGCATTTCATAACTTTTAAATGTAAGGACCTATTAATTACCATTTGTTCCCGATTTCTACATTAACAGCAACAACAGCAAGAATTATACTCTATGTAATTTTAGTTCTTTGTAATTTGTTTAAACTTGCATTATGGTCACTTAGCAAAATGTCCTAAGTGTGGCTCTCCTCTCGTCTCAAGTGTTTCTTGGGAAGAACAGCTCAGTGCAGAACAGCAGGAAAGGTTGTCAGCTGCAGTGAACGATCTGAGAATGTTGATTGGAATGGCACTTGGTCATGGATGTTATCACTTTCATATAAACGGACCTTGTGGTTCATTTTTCCTTCTCTCCCCCACGTACAATGGCAGTGTCTTTACGTCAGGTAATTAGGCACCTCTTCTGGGCCAGACCTGTATTCATGTTTCAGCCATGTCCACGTTTTTTGTGGTCCAATGTCCCATGTGTGTCGACATCCTGTCAGCAACGATTGCCCCTCCTGTATACACATCCTCAACATGCTGACGTCCCAGCCTTGCCGAAATCATGAGTGTGTCTAGGTCCCCTCAGCCTTGATGTGCTGGCCCTGCTGCCATCCTGTCTGTGTTTGTGTCCCTTCCACATCACTGTCCTGTCTGTGTTGATGCGGAGGTTGTGCTGCTGTGTTGCCTGCATGTCAACATCCCATCTGCCTCGATGTCCCGACTATGCTGCTGTGCCACCTGCATGGATTTCTTGGCTGTGCCACTTTCCTGTCTTTGTCGGGAGGGATGTCCCAGTTCCCTCGTTGTCCCAGTGGCACTTCTGCCCTGTCTGAGGTGATGCCTTGATGAAATCCACATGTGAGCTGTGCTGCTGTCCTTTCTGTGTAGATGTCTTGGCCGTGTTCACGTCCTGTTGTGTCAGTGTCCTGGCTGTGCCTTTGTCCTCCTGCATTGATGCTCAGGCTCATCAATGTCTTAACCGTTTCAAACGTGGCCATATCCCAGTCTCCTGATGTACCGGCAGCACTGAGGTCCTGACTGTGTCATTGTCCCACCCGTGTGGCTGTGGCTTACCTTCTGGTTCTAGCTTCATGATCACCTGACCTGTACTCGCAGGTCCCGCTTCACTCCGCCGGCTGCAGGCAGAGGTGGATGGTCTGCAGTTAGGGATGCTCAGTCCTTTGACTCCCTGTGGGTGATAGGAGGCCCTCCTGGTAGCTGGTCAGTCCCTCAGGCTGTGTCTGCTGATGTTGCCATAAGATTTAACAATTCTAGCAAAGCAACCTATTTTCAACTGAATGATTACGTTGATGAAATTTGGAAGAGTTTATTCATTTAGCTTGCGCCCTGTACTTTGGGATTGCGTAACAAACAGTACCATTCCATGAACGCTGCACTTTTCATAAATTTCCTGTCTATCACCCATTGTACCTCTGTAAGACCCTGTTTCCCTATACTCCCAAAGGTCCTATATACTTGGTATCTCCTCTTTGTCTGGTATTCATTTGTACTCATGCACGTATTAGATGTTGAATATCTTGTATTGATCTGATCATGTTATTTTTTTAGTAACCCATAGGTGTTAGAGCTGACAAGGGTTGTGGAAAATAATCCATTTTAAATCCCTCAGTTTTGAAAAGCCAGCAGTGTGGAATGAATGCTGAGACAGTGCAAACTCCTGAGCCTGTTGCAGCTGAGAGCTCATGGACGTCTGCCCTCCCAGGTCACCAATGCTTTTTGTTCACTCTGTGTTTTGGCCTATTGCTGCTGGGTTTGGTAAAATTTTGAAGTTTGGATTTGGAGGTATGGGTTTTATCTATTGAATCACAGGGTTCTTTACAATGAACAGATCTGGTTCAGCTCCTGCCTCTGGCAACAGGGTCCCGGTGTCTGGCTCCAGCTGCAAATTCTGGCCATGGCATCCTGGTTATGGATCTGCATCCTGTGTCCAGGGCCTGTGCTTCAGAGTCAAAATGGATTTGGTTGTGTGTCTGCGGTCTTTTACCTTTTAGGATGTGGCTTTGTGTCCTGGATTCACATGCGAGGTCATGTGCAGATGAAGCTTTAGGTTTTGGTGCATGGAATCTGGCTGTAGAAGAATCTAATGTGAATCCCTGGCATCTGGTGTTTGGCCTTCGGACCTCATGGTCTGGCTCGGGTGAGGGCACACGGCTTTGGGTTCGGGGCTTTGAGCCTAGAATCCAGGTTTTGGTTTGGGTCCGCTCCAGCGTCCAGGTGGCAGAGTTAAGGTCTGTGTCCAGGATCCTGAGTTTGGCTCTGGTGTGTGGTGTTTGTTAACAGATGATCATTGTGTTAAATTGAATGCTAATGAGTCCCCAAGAGTATGGAGTTAAGGCAGGTTAATAAAAAACGTTTGAAAATTCCTTGGTAATGGAATGGGAAAACTGAGCTTGCTAGCTAAATAAGGCCTAGCAATTTATAGCTGGGTAATACATCTGAGGATCTTAACTTCCTTAACCGAGGACTTTTGACAGCAAATGGTTCAGACATTCCAGACCATGCCTGGGAGGACCCCCCTCAGTCCCAGCCCTTCTCTGGTGACTTTTCCGAAGGAGAAATTACCAGAGAAGGACCCTGATTGCTCTGTGTGCTCGCCTTGTTGCATCAGCACCTCAAAGGGCCCCCCTTGGAAGCTGAGTGTTCTGTGGAGATGACTCTTGTAAGACCTCCCCTAACGTCCTCAACATTAGAAAACAGGGAAAACCCTGAAGACAAAGGACCCAGCATGCACTGTTCGTTGAGCACACATGCCCCTTCAATTCTCTTGTTTACTGCGTATCTTCGCTTTGTTTCTCCTCGTCTCCAAAGGTTCCTGGGACTTGCAGCCAGGGGAGCAGTGGGCAGCGGCAGCTTATTCCAGGCTCACCCCCTGATGCTGTCTCCAAGGACCTTCTTTGCGTCTAACTTTTCTGTTTCCGAAGAAGCAGCTCCGCCCGTGGTCACTCTTGTTGCTGTGATTGTGCCTCTTGTACCTGAGGCTCTTTCTTTGTTTCACCCTCATTGGATTTTGTATACAAATCCTCGAAACTCCTTAGTTTTGTGTTGTGGCATTTTTACTGCAGGAAGTCAAGAATCTACACACATGAGTCCTTGCCAGGGCAAACCTGCTTTGGGTCCAGAACCTTTTCAGTGATAGAATAACCCAATTTTGTATATTTATTTACTTGTGGATGGACATTTGAATACTGTCTACCTTTCAGTTCTTGTTAACTTTGCTGTTATGAACAATCCTGTATGGTTATAACCAGCAGGCATTATCGTGTTTGTTATAACAGCTGTCTTCCATTTCCCAGGTGTGTATTTCAAAGTAGAGTTGAACACACTAGGGTATTTGTTTTGAGGACATACCAACCAGTTTATACAAGGTCTTTCATATTTTACATTTACAAAGGAAGTGGTCATTTGAATTTTTGTTTGTGATTATAAACATTTCTCAGTTTTGCTTTCTCATTATAGCCTTTGTCGTTGTGGAAGGGGTATCGCACCGATTTAGCTATTGAACATGTTCCTCTCCTTTTTAATTTTCCTACTCGTGTGAATGTCTTGTCTTTGGAAGGGAGTATTTAAGTTCTTTAAAAATGTTGATGTTGGTCTTGCTTTTGTGGCTCAGTGGACTGAGTGCTGGCCTGTGAATGAAAGGGTCACCAGTTTGATTCCCAGTCAGGGCACAGTCAGTTGTTTGTTGTGGAATAAAGTCTGATGCAAAGTATAATGTGGAACCATTTACTTCAAATCCATGGGAGGTCTTCTTACTGTTGAAATAGCTTCTCCTGCTGCCTAGAATTTTTTAATCCGGAGGACATCCCATCTACTCATGACTTTAATTGGTTTCGATTTCAAAGCGTGTGCCTCGTTATGCCAGCAGCAGCCTCATGTATCTCATGTCTAATGTGCATCATCACTGCATCATTTGTTTGATGTAATATAACTTTTTTAAAAAGAACACTTCATGGTTTTAGATATGAGATGATTCCATTTCAAGGGTTTACAGATTCAAATAGGAGGACACACTGTTCTCTGTGGTGTGATGTGCAGAGTCAGGCCTGTGGAGTCAGGGACAGGCTTTGGACACCCAGTCTGGTGTCTGGTGCGTGGCATAGTTCGGGGCTAGGGTTAGTGGTTGGGGTTGTGGTGGTTACCATGACTTGTCTTTAACTTCATTTGAAACCATCATGTTGATGGGTGTTCCATCAGCGTGTGATAAAAAAATCTCACAAGTGGTGAGTGTCTGGTTGGCCATTTTCACAGCGAAGATGCATGAACACAAGCAACATATTTGGTCTTTTTGGCTTTGTCATTTCAAACAAAGATACAAGTGCAACTGTAAGGCCAGAAAAGATCAGTGGTGTGTGTGGAGAAGATGCTGTGACTGATGGAACGTGTCCGAAGTGGATTGTGAAGTTTCATGCTGGAGATTTCTCCCACAGGCAGGCAGACCAGGTGCAGTGGAGAGCCCTGAAAGGCAGATGTTCACTGAGGACAGACCGTGTCATGGCAGGTGGTATACAGCCAACATGTTGAAAGTGTCCCAATGAGGCTTTGAAAATTTGCACCAGCTTGGTTACGTTAATCGCTTTGCCATTTGGGCTCCACAGGAGTTAAGGGGGATAGTGGGGGATCCTTCATGAGTGGATTTCCGGAAGTGGTTCTCCACTGAAGCATAAGGAAAGTGTCCCATTTCCATGAAGACTGTATGTGTAGGGGGAGGATGAATGTTTGCTATCTGAGAATAATGTGGAACGGGAGAGACTGAGGGCAAAGAAAGGAACCACCACTCGCCCCTTCAAAGGTTGCTCTTCATCCAAAGGAGGTGATGGTGCCCTTGTGGTGAATTCGGGAGGGAGTCCTGCAGTAGGAGCTGGTTCCGGAAAGCCAGCAGGTTACTGGCAGCAGGTCCTGCTCTCCGTCATCCCAACTGAAAGCTCTGCCCGAGGGAGAGTGTGGAATGTGTCAGCAGAAGATGCGGAAGGTTAGGATTAGGTGACAGAGCACATTTCTGTTTGGTGACCAGGGAGAACGGTTCCAGCCTGGCTGCGCAGTCCCGACTCCTCCACAGTGCTCAGAGACCTTGCTCCTTCCCATGACCATTTAGTGCGTTTCTCTCAAATTTTCTTTGAGAAAATTTCATTCCCTGAAACACTGCAGAAGGCACTGGGAAGAGTTTTTTGCGCTGAAATAGAACAAATTTGTGGGACTATGGAATGGTGAGATTACCGGAAAGGTGGTAGAGGGAAGTGGGAGAAAACGGTGACGACCTTGTGCAGTCACCATGTTTGAGGGAAAATGAAAAGTCTGCCTGTGATTGTATTTCACGGTAAAAAGCTAATGAGCCTTTCAGCCAAACCATGAACGGGATTTGCTCTGCCTCTGTCGTTCTCTCCTGCCATCTTGTGGTCATTTTGGGAATGACACCTAGGTGCAGGTCAGCAGGAAAAGTGGTTGATTCCAGTCTAATTACAATGACTTTTCATGGCAGTGGTATTTACAAGTGCATTTGAGAGCATCTAAATCTTAGCACTGCCTAGTTACTTTGTGATTGGTTTGTAAGTTAAGGGAAGAGGAGCGATGAACGTGGTCTATCTGACCTTTGTTGGAAGTGGGTTTGTCGTGTAGTAGAGTCAGGTTTTGTCAAGTGGCAGGTGTGTTTGATAATGATTTGTTGTTACTTTGCTGCAGCTTCGTCGTGTTATGTGAAGGTAGAATTTATACATAATGCTGCCCCAAGAGATATAAAAGAAAGGGAAGTAAAATATCAGTGCTATTATGGTATGTATTGCCCTTCCAGACATGTGTACAGTCTCATTTTTTCGCTTATCCTAGAGTACATTTACCTTTTTAGATTCCTCGTATGGGCACCAAAGTTGTACGTTTCCAGCTTGTGCTTCTAATATGTGCATTCAACGGTGAAGATCTTTGTCAAGTTTTGGGTCATAGCATGTTTAGCCTTGTTCTGGTCACGTTATTTTTTAATTGTAACGGTGACTCATTTTGGAGCTTCTGTAGGAGTGTATTTCAGAAGTGCAAACAACAGAACGTTCTCCTCCATCCTGTGTGAGTGCCAGCATAAGGGACAGGAGAGCCAAAACACACTGTAGAGGGTTTGGAGGCAGCGCTGCTGGTTAAACCTTGAGTTCAGTCAGGGTGGCCGAAAAGTCTGTTTGACCAAAAAGTTGATTCGGTCCCCAGCCTCACTTCCACTGTTGCACCCTACCCCCATCACCTGGCTCCAGTCTCTTATAGTTGCCTTTAACGTCACTTGAAACTGTTTTGTTAGAAGGTGTCCTAGCAGCCATCCTATCAGCGTCCAATAAGGAAATCTCATCAGCACAGGAGATTGTGTGTGTGGCGCTCTTCACACTGAAGACTCATGAACATGAGCAACGTTTCCAGCTCTTTTGGCTTTGTTGTTTCCAGAAAGGTAAAGGTGCAACTGTAAGGTAAGAAAAGGTTTGTGGTTTGTGGAGACATTGCTGCGAGTGACGGAACGTGTCCGAAGCGGATCGCAAGTTTGGTGCTGGTGATTTTTCACACTCAGTTGCCCCACCAGTAGGCAGATGGGTAGCAGTGGAGAGTCATCCAGGGCAGACCTTCACTGACTATAGACCATGTTATGGCATGTGGGAGACAGGCAACATACTGAAAGTATTCTAATCTAGCATGGAAAATCATTTATATCAGCATGGTTCCATGAATTGCTTTAAGACTTGGTTGCAGAGAAGTTAATTGGGGTTGTAGGGGAATCCTCCTGATCACATGTCTACAAGTGATTCTCTAGTGAAAGGTAAGGGAAATCTTCCATTTCCAAGGCCAACTTGTTGGTTGTGGGGGGGGAGTGAATGGTTTGTATTTGAGAACAATGTGGAACAGGAGAGATTCCGGGCAAACCAAGGAACCACCACCAGCAGCCGCTCCAAAGGGCAGTGTTCATCCATGGGAGGTCATGGTCCGCTCTGGTGGACTCAGGAGGGAGTCCCGCAGTGGGAGCTCCTGGGGAAAGCAGCAGGTTACTGGCAACATGTACTGCTCCCCTTTGGACCCACTGAAAGCACCATCCAAGCAAAAGAGCCTGGAATCTGTCAGCAGAAGACACGTGAGCTTCAGGATAAGGTGAAGAGTGCATGTTTCTTTTTCTGACCACGGAACAATGATTTCAGCCTAGCAGCACTGTCGTGTTCCATCCTCAGGACTCACCAGATCCTGCCCCTTCGCATGGCCTTTGAGTTTGGTCTCTCCGAATGTCTTGGCGGAGAGAAATTCCCATTCCCTGGAAGAGTGCAGAAGGCCACCGGAAGATGTCTGTGCTCGGAAAGATAACAATGTTGTAGGACGATGGGAACGTTGAAACCGCCTGAAAGGTGGCAGAAGGCAGTGGAAGAAAACAGATAACGCAGTCACGTTGTCGGAGGGGGGGGGAGGGGGAATGAAAAGTGTGTCCGTCATTGCATGTCAGGCTACCAAACCAAGGAAACCTTCAGCCCAGCCATCAGTTGGATATGGGGTCCATCTGGCGGACTCTGCTGCCATCCGGTGGCCATTTTGGGGAATGACACCGTAGTGTAGGTCGGCTTGAAAAGTGGTTGATTTCAACGTAATATCCAGGGCTTTTGATGGCAGTAGTAATTACAGGTGCATTTGTAAACATCCAAATGGCAGCACTGTCCAGTTACCTTGACACTGGTTTGCAGATGAAGGACAAAGGGGGCAGTGAACGTGTACTATGTGACTCTTTTTTGAACTGACTTTGCAGCCTACTGGAATCAGGCTTTG
>PVKU01017618.1:0-11001 GCA_004027475.1 Anoura caudifer
ATAAATGTATTTTAGGTAAAAATCATAACATAAGAAATACTGGTATTTTCACTTTTTAATTTTAAATTTCTTTCTTTCTAAAAGTGTTATGTATCTAAAACAATGCTAAGTCATAATGATATGTCTTGTCCTGATTGTAACTTTAAAGCTAATGCTTTAAAGAATTAAAACACGATTTCCAGCTACTAAAATGATGCTTATTTTTAGAGAACTGAAATTATTATTTTTTACTTTTATTGAGAAATGACTGAAAAATTATGTTTATTTAAGATGTACAATGTTTTGATATATACATACATTATGAAATTTTACCATAATCAAGCTACTTAACACCCCTTCATCTCAGGTTTTTTGTATGTAGTGAAAGAATTTGAGATCTGCTCTTTTAGCAAATCTTAAGGATACATACATTATTATTAACTATGGTCACTGTTCTGAGCATTAGGACTCCAGGACCCATTCATTCTATAACTAAACTTTGTACCTTGTCATATATAACTCCCCTCCCTCTTCACCCCACCTATGGTGACCACTGTTCTGCTGTTGCTAGCAGTTCAACTGGTTGGTTTGTTCCCTAAGGCTGCCCGTGTGAGATCATGCGGTACTCTGGTTATATCACTAACAATGTCCTCCAGATCCACCAATGTTGTTCTAAATGGCAGAATTTCCTTCTTTATTGAGGACTGAATCACATTTCATTAATATATATTTAGCAGAATTTTAGAATTCAGCAGAAGTGGCAGTTTTTTTTTATCTTGACGGGTTTCTGATCTTAAAAGTTTCTTAAGAGCAATGTTCTAATCAGTAAAGTGTTACTTGGTTTTGCAGCCAATGGCTGGTTGATTATTAGAGACAGCACATTAACCTAAGGCTTTGGATAAATTCTTAGAAACTCAGCCTGCAATTTAATTCCATCCAACCAATAATGTTGTGAGCCATTTAGTTTATTGCAATAAAGCATCTCCTGTTTTAACTTGATGATATACATTCTGTTCTCTTCATTGCTTCTTTCTTGAGATTATTAGTAGATCTGGATATTGGGTAAGATCTCCAGATTGTATCAACGTAATGTGAAAACCCAACTCTTTGCGTTAGCTCAGTAATTACATTCAAGTTAAACTTTGTGTCAGCTCTGAATGAAGTAAGGCCCAAAGTTCATTTTTATCATATAATTATCCAATCAATGAAGCACCAGTTATTTAAAAGCATATCTTTTAGTCACTATTTCCTGTAGCACATTTGTTGTAACTTGGGCAACCATGTATTGTATTATTTCCATTAACCAATATTTCATAACTTGCACCAATGATACTCTTTTAATTATTGTGAACTCACAAGAAAGCTTAATATCTGGTAATATACATCTTCCAGTTTTGATTATTTTATTCAGGATTATCTTGGCTCTTCTGCATCCTTTGCAATTCTAGGCACATTTTTAGAATTAGCTATCAGTGTCCATTGACAATAAGGAAAAAAAACATTCTGTGATCTTCAATTGTAGGTAAAGATAGCATTGAATTTCTAGATAAGATTGGAAAGCATATTTAAACGATATTGTCTTCCATTCTATAAATATGCTAGAGCCTTCCATTTGTTTAGATAAATTAATCTTTATAATGGTTTGTATAGTCAGTGTATAAGTTTTCATATTTATAGTGAGACATACATATAATTTTGTTTTTAAATATTACTGTAAATGATATTATTTTTTAAATTAGAAGTTGGTGGTATATAGAAATAAAATTGATGTATGTATATTTACTTCTACCCAGTGAATTTGCTATTTTTATTTATTAATGTTATATTATTTTGAATTTTAATCTTCTAAAGTCATATTATATGTGATGAAAGCTAACATGAACTTTTCCATTTTTTACATCATTTATTTGTCTACAATGTGTGTTTTTTTTTACACTATTGGCAAAGGCACATACTAAAATGTAAAACAGAAATCGCCATTGAAAATATTTTTATTTTGTTCCCACACGCAGAGGAAAATCATAATTCAATATCTTTTCATTAAATGTGGTTTTATACAGAAGCTGTTTTTTTTATTTTTTTCTGAGATAGTCATAATAAGATTAAAGACAGTCTCTTATTTAGAACTGTCAATATCAGCAAGAATGAAAATTTTATAGTCTTCTTATCAATTGATATAATTATAGTTTTACTTTTCCCCCTTTCTAATATGCAATTGATTGTTTTCAAAACATTATATTCAACTATTATTTTTTCTTCTTCAAAGTTTCTTGACAAATGTTTATTTTGAAGTTCTTCTGGGCTCATAAAATGAGCTGTTAATTTATCCTTCATTTATTTCTTTCTGGAAGATTCTACATAATTTTGGTAATATTTATTCATTAATAATTTCAAAGAATTAACAAAAAGTTATGTGAGCTTACAGTTATTTTTGTAAGAAAGTTGATGTATGAATTCAATTACTTTGAAAGCTATAGGGCTCTGCAAATATTCTGTATACTTTTGTGTGTGTCAGTTTCAATGAATCATAATTTCCCAGAAATTTGCCTATTTTATCTAAAGTTTCAAATTTATCAGAAAAACACATCCCTCCATCATCTTTTTAACATCTATGCAATATATAGTGAGGGCCTTTTTTATGTATGGGATTAGTAATTGGTACTTTTTATTAATCAACATTTCTAAGTGTATACAATTGTTAAAATTTTTTAAAGTTTTAATACTTGACCTTATAAAATTTTTCTTATTGTATGTCACATTTTGCTTCCTTGATGTTTGCCTTTTAACATCATTTCCAGCTTTCTTCTACAATTTTGAGATGTTTGCTCAAATTATTGAAATTAAAACTTTTTTATTAAATATACTATTTCTACCCAAACATTACAGGATAATAAATATTTAAGCTTTAGTTTTCATTTTTTCTATTTAAAAATTATTTTGTTATATATTTTAAGTCTACCTAAATTTTAAACTTCAGAAGACATTATGATTCTCATTATTATGAATAATATTGTAGTGGTGATATTAAGTCAGCAGTTATTTAAGTAATTCACATCATTTCTTTTTAATTTTTTAATTAAATAGATTTTTATGACATTGATTAATAAAATTATATCTATTTCAACTGTATAATTCTATGATATATCATCTGCAAATTGCATTGTGTGTTTACCACCTCTAGTCAAATCTTCTTCCATCACATTATATGTAGTCCCCTTTACCCTTTACAAACCCCCCCCACCCCCTTCCCTCTGGTAACCACCATACAGTTGTCTGTGTCTATGAGTTTTTGTTTGATTTGTTCATTGTTTATGGTTTTACAACCCACATATGAGTGAAATCATATATATTTTTAAGTTTTTTGGTCTAGCTTATTTCATTTAGCATGATATTCTCAATACCCATCCATGGTATTGCAAATGGCAGTATTTCAACTTTTCTTATGACTGAGAAGTATTTCATTGTATATATGTGCCATATTTTCTTTATCCAGTCTTTTACTATAAAATGCTTGGTTATTATGGCCTTATAGTATAGTTTTAATATTAGGTACTGTGATTCTTCCAACTTTGTTCTTCTTTCTCAGAATCACTGTTGCTATGTGGGGTCTTCTGTGGTTCCATATACATTTTTGAAATATATGCTCTAGTTCTCTGAAATTCATCATTGAAATCTTGATTGGAATTCTGTTGAATCTATAATTGCTTTGGGTAGTATGGACATTTTAATAATGTTAATTCTTGCTATCCATGAACTTGGTATGTGATTCCACTTATTTGTATCTTCATCAATTTCCTTCTTCAGTGTCTTACAATTTTCTGAGTACAGGTGTTTTACATCCTTTGTTAGGTTTATTGCTCGTTATTTTATTCTTTTTGAAGCAATTGTGAATGGGATTTTTAAAAAATTCCCCTTCTGTTACTTCATTATTGGTATATAAAAATGCAACTGATTTCTGGATATTAATTTTGTATCTTGCTACTTTGCTGAATTCATTTATAAGGCCATAGTAATCAAAATGGCATGGCACTAGCATAAAAACAGACACATAGATTAATGGAACAGAAAGGAGAGCCCAGAAATAAACCTACAATTAAATACAGTCAATTAATATTTGAGAGAGGAAATTAGCACATACAATGAATTAAAGATAATTTATTCAATAAGTGGTGCTGGGAAAATTGGACAGATACATGTGGAAAAATGAAACTAGACCACCTGTTGACACCACACACAAGGATAAAATAAAACATGGGATAAAGATAAATATTAGACCAGAAATCATAAAAATTCTAGAAGAAAATATAAGCATCAAAATCTTCAACAATGCTCATAGCAATATTTTTTTTCAGATATATTTCCCCAGTCAAGGGAAACAAAAGAAAAAATAAACAAATGGGATTATAACAAACTAAAAAGTTTTTGCAGAGCAAAGGAGAACCTCAACAAATACAAAAACAATCCAAAGAATGGGAGGACATATTCTCCAATACATCTAATAAGGGGATAATATCCAAAATTTATAATGAATTTACAAAACGACACCCCAAAAAAAGCCCAGTTAAAAGATGGGCAAAGGATCTGAATAGACACTTCTCCAGAGCACATACAGATGGCCAATAGACATAGGAAAGGATGTTCAACCTCACTCAATCATCAGAGACCCAGCAATTCCACTGCTGGGATTATACTGTCATAATCCTGAAACACCACATCAAAAGAACCTATGCACTGCAATGTTCATAGTAGCACAGTTCACAACAGCCAAGTGCTGGAAGCATCCTAAGTGCCTATCAGTAAACAAGTGGTTCAGAGAACTATGGTGCATTTACACAATGGGATACTATGTAGCAGAGAGAAAGAAAGAGCTCCTACCATTTGTGACAGTTTGGATGGATCCGGAGAGTATTATGCTAAGTGAAATATGTCAGGGAGTGAAAGGCAAATACCATATGATCTCACCTATAAGTGGAACCTAATGAACAAAAACAAGCATGCAAAATATGACCAGAGACATTGAAGTAAAGAACAAACTGATAGTAACCAGAGGAGAGGTGTGAGGAATGATGGGGGGGAGGGGAAGGGAGAAAGGGCTGTGAAAAAACATGTAGCAAGGACACACGGATAAAGCCAAAGTGGGATAGGATAGAGGGTAGGTGGTGGGGATGGCTGGAGCAGGGGAGAGTGGTGGGAAGAAAATGGAGACAACTGTACTTCAACAACAATAAAAAGAAAGAAAATAAATAAAACCACAATGAGATATCATCTCACACCTGTTGGGACAGCTGTCATGAATAAATTAACAAACAACAAGGAGGATGTGGAGATAGGTGAACCCTTTGGACTGTTGATAGGAATGCAGATTGGTGCAGTCCCTGTGGAAAGCAGTATGGAGCTAACTCAAAAAGTTAAAAATGCGTCTGCCTTTTGACTCAGTGATCCCAGTTCTGGGAATACATGCAAAGGAACTGAAAACACTAATTTGAAAGAACATAAATACCCCCACTTCACTGCAGCATTATTTTTAAAAATATTTTATTTATTTATTTGTCTTTAGAGGGGAAGGGAAGGAGGGAGAGAAATATCAATGTGTGGTTGCCTCTCATGCGTCCCCTGCCAGGAACTGGCCTGCAACCCAGGCATGTGCCCTGACTGGGAATTGAACCTTGATCCTTTGGTTTGCAGGCCCACACTAATCCACTGAGCTACACCAGCCAGGGCTGCAATGAATCTTTGTACATTGATTTTTTGTGTTCTGCAAATTTATCTTGTGTTTGTTTATTGTTTCTAATCATTTTTTTGTAGAAATCTTTAGGAATTTTTCTATATAGTCATGTCATTGCCAAAAAATTACAATTTTACTTCCTCATTTCCAATTTAAATGCCTTTTTTTTCTCTTGCTTGAATGTACCAGCTAAAACCTCCAGTACTGTGTTAAATAATTCTGAGGCCAACATTACCTTGATAACAAAACTTGGCAAAAACAACATTATCCAATGCAAAATAAGATAATCCTAAGCAGGATACTAATAAATTGAACACAATACATTATAAAGATAGTGCATCACATCAATTCTTCAACCTGGCTAATGCTTACTTAATCTAAATTTCTCTATCTCCACCTACAAATACATATTTTTTAATCTAAAGGACTGTCTTTACAAATGCTTTAGTGCACACATAACATTAAATTAACTTCTACTCATCTGAAAGTAGGTTTATTTAACTTCTATGTGAAAGGATTTTTTAGTATAGATTTCTAAGTTGACAGTTACTTAATTTCAGCTCTTTAAAATGACATTTCATTGATTTGTGGCTTCCATTATTTCTGCTGGAAACTCATCAATTTATCTTACTGGGCTCCCTTAAAGGTAAGGTGACTTTAGGATTAATGTAAAAGTGACCAAATTATGGGTCATTGGTAGAACAATCTATCATAGAACAAGTCTTTCTTCTATTGAATTTCAATTCTCCTTGTTCATTTTTTGTATGTGTGTCATGGTTTTCCAAATCTTTAAAACCATAAACTTTTAATTTTATATTTTGTGGCAGTATGAATACCTACTACAGTATATATGAAAGCACACATTCTAATATATTTGTAAGTTTTATTTTCATTGCAATCCACATGAGGATATTTATCCATATTCTGGAAATAAAAGGTAAATATTGGCATATTCCGAAGATTTTAGAGAAATTACATCTAGGACAGAGGGGGTTACTCATTAAACATATTAAAAGATTGTATTAATTTAACCTATAATTCTATGCAATGCTAATTCTTTAGTGTTAAAACTTTTAAATAAAAATTACTTTGAACATTCAATTGGAATACAAAATACAGTTTCCTTTTAAATTGAATAATTTATCATATCAATTATTTTCTAACATCCATAAAAATACACTCTAATTCTTATGTAAAGCATGCCCTGAAACTATAATTACTGTCACATATGATATCTGCCTCAATATTTTACTCTTATTAGATTTAATTTTAAACTGGGATCATTCTAATGGCTTTTTTAACTTTTTTTTTTTTTGTACTACCACAGATGTCCTCATTTCCCCCCATCATTCACCCTCCTCTACCCAGCCCCCACCTCTCCTTCCCTCTGGCCATCACCACATTGTTGTCTGTGTCTATGGCTTATACACGTATACTGTTTGGCTAATCCCTTTACCTTCATTCATTCAGTATTACCCTCAGTCTCTTCCATGTACCCATGCTTCTGTTTCAATTTTGCTCATCAGTTAATTTTATTCATTAGATTCCACATACAAGTGAAATCGTGTGTTATTTGTCTTTCTCTGACTGGCTTATTTGACTTAGCATAATAATCTCCAGATCTATTCATGCTGTTGCTAAAGGTAAGATTTTCTTCTTTCTTATGGCTGCGTAGTACTTTGCTGTGTAAATGAATCACAGCTTTTTTTAATCCACTCATCTCCTGATGGGCACTTGGGCTGTTTTTGTATTCTTGGCTATTGTAAACAACACTGCTATGAACATAGGTGTGCATATATGACTTCAAATTCATGTTTCCTGATTCTTATGATATATTTCCAGAAGTGGAATAACTGGGTCAAAAAGAAGTTCCATTTTTAATTTTTTGAGAAAACTCCATACCATTTTCTACATTGGCTGCACCAGTCTGCATTCCCACTAACAGTGCACTAGGGGTTCCCTTTCTCTACATATTCACCAGCAATTGTTTGCTCATTTATTCATGGTAGCCATTCAGGCAGGGGTGTGGTGATATATCATTATGGTTTTAATTTGCATTTCTCTGATGATTAGTGATGTCGAGGTTTTTTTTCAAATGTCTATTGGCCATCTGTGTATTCTCTTTGGATAAGTGTCTATTCAGGTCCTTTGCTCATTTTTTAATTGGGTTGTTTGTCTATCTGGCATTATGTTGTGTAAGTTCTTTATATATTTTAGAAATTAGCCCCTTATCAGATGTGTCATTGACATACATCTTCTCCCACACACTGTGTTCCCATTTCATTTTGTTGGTGATCTCTTTTGCTGTGCAGCTTTTTATTTTGATATACTCAGATTTTTTTTTTATTTCTCCTTTGTTTCCTTTGCCCTAGGAGACATATTAGCAAAAATTTTGCTACGAGGTGTCTGAGATTTTACCGCCTAAGTTTTTTTTTTTCCTAGAATTTTCATAGTTTCACGACTGACATTTAAGTGTTTTATCCTCTGTGGGTTGATTCTTGTATATGGTGTAAGGTGGTGGTCTGGGTTCACTTTTTTGGCATATGCCTGTCCAACTTTCCCAGTCTGTTTATTGAAGACTGCGGTGTTACATTGTATGCTCTTGTAACTTTTTCAAATCTTAATTGACCAAAAAGGTGTGGGTTCACTAGTGGATTCTCTCATCTGATCTATGGGCCTGTGTTATGCTAGCAGCAGGCTGTTTGATTAGAGGGGCCTGGTAGTGTAGTCTGATACCAGGTATCGCACTACCTCCAACTTTGTTTTTTTTTTTCTTAAGGTTGCTGAGGCTATTCACGGTCTTTGTTGGCTCCAAATAGATTTTTGGAATATTTGTTTCAGATCTGTGAAGTATGCCATTTGTATTTTAATAGGAATTGTGTTGAATCTATAGATTGCTTTGGGTAGTATGGATATTTTAATGATGTTAATTCCTCCAATTCATGGACATGATACAAGCTCTCCCTTATTTTTAGCTTTCTTAAAATTTTTCTTCAATGTGCTATAGTTTTATAAGGTCTTTTTCTTCCTTAGTTATATTTATTCATAGGTACCTTATTTTTTCATTGCTGTTACAATAATAAATAAGATTGTTTTCTTAGTTTCTTTCTCTGATAGTTCATTATAGATATATAAACACCACCAATTTCTGAATATTAATTTTGTATTTTGGTGCTTTTCCAAACTCATTTATTAGATCTAGAAATTTTTGATGGAATCTTTAGAGCTTTCTATGTGCAATATGATGCTATCTGTGAATAATCACCATTTTATTTGCCCCTTTCCAATTTGGATGCTTTTTATTTCTTCTCTGATTGCTGTGGCTAAAACTTCTAGTCTTATATTGCATAAATGTGGTGAAAGCTAACATCCCTGTCTTGTTCCTGATCTTAAAGGAAATGTTTTTATTTTTGGCCCACTGAGTATGACATTAGCTGTGTGTTCACCATATATGGCCCGTATATTGATATATGATCTCTATATTTCTATTTTGTTGAGTTTTTACCATAAATATGTGCTATATTTTATTGAATGTTTGTTCTGTATTTATTGATATGATCACATTATTGTTTTACTTCTTATTTTCTGTATCACATTTATTGATTTGCAAATATTGTGCCAACCTTGCATCCTCAAATTAAATCCCACTTGACTATTGTGTATGATCTTTATAATTTATTGTTTGATCTGGTTTGCTAGTATTTTGTTGAGGATTTTAGCATCTATGTTCATCAGGGATTTTGGCCTATATTTTCCTTTTTTACAATGTCTTTATCTGGTTTTAGAGTCAGGATAATGCTGACTTCTTAAAAAGAGGTTGGATGTCTTCTCTCCTCATGAATTTTTTGGAATAATTTAAGAAGGATAGGTGTTAGTTTCTTTGAATGTTTGGTTAAATTTGCCTCTGAACCCATTGGGTCCATGGCTCACTTTTTTCCCCCCTGGGAGGTGTTTTTTTTTTTTTTTTTTTTTTTTTACACTATCACTTCAGTTTCATTAGTTGTAATCAGTCTATTCAGGTTTTGTAAGTCTTCTTGACTTTGTTTTGGAAGATTGTATGTTCTAGGAATGTATCCATTTTTGTCCATGCTGTATGTTGGACATGTGGTCCATCTTTGATAATGTTCCATGTGCACTTGAGAAGACTGTATATTCTGCAGCTTTGGGATACATTATTCTATAAATATCATTCAAACCCATCCGATGTAGTGTTGTGTAAGAGTACTATTTCCTTGTTGATTTTTTGTCTGGAAGATTTATCCATTGATGAGAATGGGTTGTTAAAATCCATCACTATGATTGTATTGCTGTTGATCTCTTTCCTAAAATTCACCGATATTTTCTTTATATATTTAGGTATTCATATATTGGGTGCATATATGTTTATAAAAGTTATATCTTCTTGTTAGAGTCATCCTTTCAGTATATGTAGTGACCTCCTTTGTCTCTTATTATGGCCTTTATTTTGAAGTCTATTTCATTAGATATAAGTATTGCTACCACAGCTTTTTTCTCCTTTCCATTTGCATGCAATATTTTCTACCATCCCTTTCCTTTTAGCTTGTGTGAATCTTTTGTTCTGAGATGGGTCTTGTAGACAGCATATATATGGGTTATGTTTTCTTATGCATTCAACTACCTTATGGCTTTTTATTGGAGTACTTATTCCATTTGCATTTAAGGTCATTATTGACAGGTATTTATCCTTTTTTTCTTTATACTTATGTTCCTCTCTACATGTATTTCTTCTTAAAGCAGTTCACTTAACATTTCTTGCAATGCTATTTTGGTGATAGTGAATTGCTTTAGGTGTTTTTTTTTTTTTTTTTTTTTTTTTTTTTTTTTTTTTTTTTTTTTTTAATTTCACTGGGAAGCTCTTCATTTCATCTTTAGATTTAAATAATAGCCTTGCTGGGATGACATGATAGTGTACATAGAAAATCCTATAGACTCAGCCCAAAAGCTGCTCAACCTAGTAAATGAATTTGGCCAAACAGCAGGATACAAAGTCAATATCCAAAAATCAAAGGCATTTTTGTATATAAACAATGAAACAGCAGAAGCAGAAATCAAGAAAAAAAGCCCATTTGATATAGCAAAAACAAAAATAAAATACCTAGGAATAAACCTAACCAAAGACATAAGGGATCTGTATGCAGAAAACTACACAACATTGAAGAAAGAAATCAAGGAAGACACAAACAAATGGAAACATATACCGTGTTCATGGATCGGAAGAATTAACATCATCAAAATGTCCATACTACCCAAAGCAATTTACAGATTCAATGCAATAC
>PVKU01017619.1:0-10986 GCA_004027475.1 Anoura caudifer
TTAATCTTGGTTGGTAGAGAAGGCACAGTGTGTCCACCTGCGCCTCCATCTTGGCCAGAAGTCCTCTTCATATAATTTTTGATTGGTCATTCAGTCTTCAACCATCTCTTTTATTACAATAATTTTATAGTTTATTCTACTTAAGGTAGTAGAATTGCACTTTATTATTTCCTAGTTGATCTTTTTTTAAATTATTGTGGGCTTAGAAAAGTTTCTTTCAGCTTCAGAGTTTTTTATTTTGATATCGTCTGAACATCTGTAGGCGTACTTGCTGTGTGTTGTATACTTACAGTTTTGTGCCCTATAAGCAAAGGCCTTCTGATAATTCATTTTTGTGTAAATCTTTTTTAAAAAAGAAAATAAATGTCTAATGCATTTGTAACGTCAAGCATTGCCTTATTGGATATATTTTGGATAGGAGTTTTTTGTTTTGACTTGCTGTTGATGAGGACTAAATTATCTGGTTACAACGTCCCACATTTCATTTTGGACAGAGTAGTTTCCAGTTAGCACGTTTAAATCATGCGTCTCTTCCACATGCATTCTTCTGGTGCTGGGCACGGCAGGACATGTGCGTGTTGTTGGACCCCATCCGGCCCCCCACCACGCTGTCACGGTGACTGGTGAGTTGGCACAGTACCTGACAGGCGTCCTCCTGGAAGCCATTCCTACTTCAGGAAGGCTAATAGTAGCTTAACTGTGTGAAGAAATGACCATGAATCACATAAAGATACCCCACTGTACCCAGACTAAACATACCCTGCTTTGGCTTCCTGAATGACTACTGTGACTCCATTGTCTGCTGAGAGGAGGTGGGAGTGGAGAGAGAGAGTGATTTTCACCGAGTAAGGTTAAAGTATCTTACTGGTTCAAATCTGGCAGCAACATGTGACCATATGTTGTTACAACCCCTCCTGGAATTTTAGGAGGGATGCATGTGAGGGGCTGTGAAGCCTAATCTTCGTTAGCTTTACGATAAACCTAGGTACCTGGTGCCTTGGATAGTGCCTAAAACTGTATAAACTGTGTGATGATTGAATGAGCGAAGATACGAAGAGCTCAGTGTCAACACAACTTTGAAAACATCCTGTGGGGGTTAAATGTGGCCAAGGTGGTCTCAGGGAAGCTTTTCCAAGTGCGTTTGGTGGAAGAAGAGGCAGCAGAGGCCTCTGAAGCAGGGAAACAGCACGAGATGAGACCTGAGTGCAGGGCAGGATTGCGGAGTTGTGAGTTTGTGGCAGACGCTGGAATTCACAAAAATCTGCCGTTTTTCTCCAGTGGTTCTCCCACCCCACCGTAACAGCTGCTCATGTGTTTCAAAATTGGCGTTTCTCCAGCTCTTTAACCCTTAGAAACTGCTAGGAGAAGAAACTGCTGGAGCAGATTGGATTTTCCAAGACGACCACCATAGGCTCCCTGACCCCACCTGCATGCTTTTCTTATAATATGATGTCAACATTCTGGCCCCTGAAAAGTGGGTGGCCGGGTGAAGGCTGCTTGGCTGCTCCAGTATTTTTACATGGTGACACGAAACAGAGCAGAAGTTTCCTTCACAACACAGTCGTATTAATCAAAGTACAACTTCGTGGCTTCCGTTTTCAGGCACTTGCTCTCCTTGGGTCTGTAGGCCATCTTTGCTTTGTCTCGAGTGGAGTCTCAGATGCCGGTGTTGCCAGCTTCACTTTTGCTGATTCAACACGTATTTACTGAAGGCTTGTCAGGCACTGTTGCAGGCACAGGTGACACAGCCCGGGACGAAACCGACAGTCTCCGCTTGCGTACAGCTTGTACAGCAGTAGAAGGAGATAAATATACACATATATACATAAAATAATGTTATACGGGATGGATGTTATGCAGGAAAATAAAGCATCGTAAGGGGGCAGAATGTGACAGGGTTTTTTTTTTTTTTAAAAAAAAATAGGATGATCTCGTATTGCTACTGCTCGGAGGAGACAATAGAACAATAAGAAAACCATGAAGGTATCGAGGGGAACAGTGTTCCAGGCAAAGAGAACAAGTGTAAAGCCCTTGAAGCATTTCATGCATCGTCATTCTCCCCAAGCAAAGGTTGCATTAAATGCTTTAAGGAGGGGATCCGGGTGTAGCTGCTTTGTTAGGACCATCTGCCAACTGAGGAGTCAACTTCCGCAAGGAAGATACACATCTGCCTACTATAGAATGGAGACAATGGGTCCTGGGAGTTTTCATCATTCGACTCACGCACACACATCAGGACCATTGCTGCAAGGCGCTACTCCTCTTAAGTGAGGTTCTTTGTTCCCAGAGGCCGGTTTTTGTCTCTAAATAGGTTGCTGAGTTTCTTGCTGTGCGGAAGCTCGGCCCCAGTTGTTGCTAAGAGTCTTGCTTTTTAGCAATGTTATTGTTTACTTGCACACATAGGTTTTATTTTTATGGGTCACTGACCCGAGGAACAGATAGTCTCTGTTCTGTGTAATTGCCTGTTTACAGTATCTGTTCGCTGAGATGTGTAGTGGGAGACAGTTTGGGAATTGTGGAAAAAGCAGGAGCTCTCTGAGGTCAAACTCATCGACCACTTAACAGCAATATGGCCTCAGGCAAATGATGCCTTTCTGGGTCTCAGCTTACCCCTCTATCAAATGCTGCAGGTCTTTCTCGATGCCAGGTCTCTCTTAGTTCCTTTCACCACATCCCCGTCAGCTCCTGGATATGGTGAATAATAAGGTAAGTTACCCTAACAGGCCGGAAAGGTAGGGTAGGAGATGTTTATTCGCACGGTGAGCTTGCTCCCTAGAGGGTGGCACTCTGCGGGCAGACACACTGACTTCCAAGATCGTTCACTCAGTTGTCCTCTTGGCAGGCGGATACCACTTACTTGCTCTTGAGAGAGTCATCAATCCTGTTACCGAGTACAGAGGCCCGGACAAGAAACAGACTGAGCAGGCTCTAACAAATGGCTTTCAAACACTGCTCATTAAGCAATATTATATGGGTAGATCTCAAGGCACTCGGGGGCTTAGATACCTACGTGGCTTAGAGACTTTGATTTTTCTAAAGTTTGAGGTTTAGTGTTCATGTGGTGACAGTCTCAATGAATAATCGTGAACAGCTCGTAGGAAGCATTGTTTCCCGGAGACAGCAAATAATACGCAGGGTCCACAGACTTGTGGAATTGGCATTTAAAATGTTTTCACATCTAATATTTCACTTTTTCTCAAACCTTTGTGAGCCAACACGCCATAAACAATATATTGCCAGTAAATCCTGTCTTTCCTGAATGCTGAAATGTCTCTAATGAGAAAAGCCATCCTGCAGAATGGATGGCTGGGGACCACATTACTGCCTCACAAGGAGGCACCTGTGCTGTTACTCAAACAGAATGTGTGAGGAGCCTGCCCATGTACCATCCTTCCTAAATTCAATGAGGACACAAGTGAAATCCCTCAGTCATCTGACCCCCTAGTCTAGGGACTTAATAAATGAGTGGTTTGGACCGTAAGGCTCTTGGTAGAAAAATTGTCATTTGTTTTGGAAATTCTCATCTTAATCTGTGTTTTTTTTTTCTTGCATGTGCCTATATTGTTATTTTTTAATTTTAAACATTCACTTTTTATTTCTAATATATCCACTTGGATTATATAATTTTTTAAACTTTTTTTATTGTTGTTCAAGTACAGTTGTCTCCATTTCCCCCACCACTCCCCCCACCCCAGCTATCCCCACCTCTCTCCCCTGATCCCACCCCCTTTTGGTTTTCTCCATGTGTCCTTTATAGATGTTCCTGAAAACCTTCCCTCCTTCCCCCCCACTACCCTCCTCTGATTACTGCTAGTCTGTTCTTAATTTCAGTGTCTCTGATTATATTTTGCTTGCTTGTTTGTTTTATTTATTAGGCTCCACTTAGAAGTGAGATCATACGGTATTTGCCTTTCACTGCCTGGCTTATTTCACTTAGCATAATGCTCTCCAGTTCCATCCATGTTGTTGCAAAGGGTAGGAGTTCCTTCTTTCTTTCTGCTGTGTAGCATTCCACCATAGTTTTATGTAAATGTACCATAGGTTTTTGATCCACTCATTTACTGATGGGTACTTAGGTTGCTTCCAAGACTTGGCTCTTGTATATTGTGCTGCTATGAACATTGGGGTGCATAGGTTCTTTTGGATTGGTGTTTCAGGGTTCTTAGGATATAATCCTAGCAGTGGAATTGCTGGATCAAAAGGCAGTCTCATTTTTAGTTTTCTGAGGAAATTCCATACTGTTTTCCCAGTCTGCATTCCCACCAATAGTGCACTAGGGTCCCCTTTTCTCCACAACCTCTCCAACACTTGTTGTTTGTTGATTTGTTTATGATGGCCATTCTGACAGGTTTGAGGTGGTATCTCATTGCGGTTTTAATTTACCTCTCTCTGATGGCTAGTGATGCTAATCACTTTTTCATATGTCTCTAGGCCTTCTATATGTCCTCCTTGGAGAAGTGTCTGTTAAAGTCCCTTTCCCATTTTTTAATTGGGTTTCATGTGCCTATATTGTTGCTGTGGTATCTGCCTCCAACGCAGCCAGATAGCTGCCGAACAAGCCACCTCCATGGTGGTAGGACCCTTTGTGGACTGCTCAGGGCCCATTGCAAAAAAGGAGAGTGCGCACAACTGGGCCACCGGTGACTCCTCACTCCCACCCTGTCCTGGAAAGGTGCTTTCCACCCCCTGTTCCTGGAGTGGGAGCCATTTTCAAAAATGCTGTCTTGAGAGAGTAATGTGTTATAAAAATGACCTGGACTAAGTATATGACTGAACCCAGTTAAGACCTTTTAAGATTCTGGTGCAGAGATCTACTTGTCTTGAGGCCACTCAAGGCAATCCTTGTATGAAAACTGATTATTAAACCTACCAACTACCAAAAAAAACCTTTGTGAGAAAGGCAGAACAGATATTTTCTCTCCTCTCCTCTCCTCTCCTCTCATTCATTCATCAGTTATTTATAAAACACCTACTGTGTCTCGAGCAGGAATAGTTGTTTTCTTTCATATGCATTATATCATTCAATTCTCAAGATAACTTGAACGGAGTCCTCAGAGTTCCCATTTCCATCTGAGACAGCCTCATCCCAGGAAGGGTCAAAGCAGGGCTGATATTCAGCAAGTGTACACCAAAGTCAGTATGCTTTTTGCTAAAACATTAAAATATTTCCAAACCTTTGATAAACAGTCTCTGGAGCTCCCAAAGCATGCCAATCCCCTTTCCCTGGTCTGTTTCCCCTGAGTCCTTCACATCATTTAGTAACTAACTGTGCTTGGCACAGCAGGGGGCCGCCAGGACCCGGCTTCAGCATGACAGCCAGTGTGGATTCTAACTGGTCAGTGCCTCTACCGCACTGGCCAGCAAGTATTTGAATATTGCCCCTGGACAGAAGGGGAACTAAAGTTCAAAGAGTTTAAGTGGGTTACCCAGAGTCCTGGGAATAATCCTCCTGGTTTTCAGTAGAAAAGATTGAACTCCAGGTCTTTCGACTCTCAGTTGTGTCTCCTGTGTTTTGCAACACTACCCTATATTGCAATGAGTGGAGCTGGAAATAATTAGGTCTACAGATTTTGCATTTTTCTCTCTAAACAACATTTTAAACTGTATGTGGCTTACTTCTCAACAAGTAATTTAATAAATACGTCCAGCTTGATGGGTTAAAATTTTAGCGCTTTTACCAAACAGAAGCAAACATGGGAACCATCAGCCGCAAACACTTTGGTTGTGATATTCTTGGAATTTGTGGGGCGTTGGCCATGGTGGAAAATAGCACGCTCTCTGGAAGGAGCCTTGCTCCGTTCTCAAGCATAGCTTGTTTGATCTTCTCGCCACCCCTGTGAGCGCAGCCTCCTCCGGCGGGATGGCCCCTGAGATTTCCGAGCGTGTGTAGTGCCATCGCCACTGCAAATGGGGCCTGTTCTAACTGTAGAGCTCAGACTGGGGGAAGGAGCTTCAAATTTGGGCAAAGGAAGTGCCTACCTGCAGGGCTTCGTGGTTACCGAGTATCAGAGCTGAAGAGGCTTGAGAGATGTCCTAAACCATCCGTCAAAATGTTTTAGGTGGCAGCTATGAGCTAGGCTCTGGGAGGCTCTGAGGACAAAGAACTAAAGACCAGTTTCTACTCGTACTGAGTTCAAAGGATCGCTGAGACACAGACCAGTAGAAAGATGTAAGTACGCACTGTAACAGCTTTTACGGAAACTGGAAGAGGGAGCTGACTCTGGAAGTAAAAATGTATTGCCAAGCAGCCTAAGCAGTTTCCATGGTTAGAATAATCCTTGTGTTTTGTTAGCGGAAAAAGCCAACTGTGGTTTGAACCAGGGTCAGGGATTGCTAGATGGATATGGAGGCAGGAAAAAGGGTGACTATCACGTGTATTAGCCCAAAAGTAGTTTAAATGGCGGTTTGCATCATCTAGGTAATGGAAGGATGTGAAGCTGACTGTTCAGGAAAAAGTGGAGGTTCCGTTGCCTGGATGTCTTACTAAGGCAAAATTGAGGAACAGAGGTGATAAATGTTCAGGAGTGAAGTAGAGAAAAAGGCCCAAGTGTTGTGGACACCGGCCAGCAGCGTCCGCGTCATTATGGATGAATTGAAACATACACACGGACCACCAAGTCTGGCGGAGGAATAGGACGACAGCATGGCTTTTCTCTCAAGGGAAGCAAAAGCCGAGGCCTCCGCCATGACAGGCCTTTATTCTAATCCTATCTCCTCACATTCCAAGATGATTTCCCCTCACTATCCCCGTTATAACAAAGGAGCCAATGGCCCTCATTACATCACACAAGAAGGATATTAGCAAATGAATAGGCAGCTGGTAACACTGGGCCTGCAAGGTACTTGCAGGGTGAGAGGGATTCAGCAAAGAGCACACTCTCAAAACAGCCTAAGTATATTGCAAATCTGATTCCCCACGAGGGACCCTACCTGTGGTTGTGGCTCCTGTGCCTCTCCCAGAGGGAGCTGGGCCCACGCCACACAGAAGGGCCTGCCGCAGCCAGGGAGTAACCATGTTAGTTAGTTGAGGGGCGGTTGACTACAGAAGCAGCAGCATTTGGGAGACAAGCCAGGCTTCGGTCAAAGCGTGACGGGGACGGAAGTGTTCTGTGGAGAGGCTGAGAATACCGTGTGATTTGGAAGTGAGGGTTCAGAGGCGGGAGCTTGTAGGAGGATTGGGGTATTGGGTTGCAACTGGAGGGAAGAAAGCACAGGGAGTACAGGTGTGAAAGGATAAATGAGGCCTGGCTGGCATTTTGGGCCGGAGTCGACGATGGGAAGGAGATAGCGCTGGCGTACTTTCCAGGTGAAATGCTCATCGAGGCTGTTTCGTTGCTGCCGGGGCTGAGGTCCCAGATGGAGTCAGGGACTCAGAACACATGCCGGAGGACGTGCTTCTGTCTCGGGTTCCAAAGTGGATGAGGGAGAAAGTGTCAATGTGTCTTCCACATTCTTGACTCCCCGAGCAAAGGATAGCTTTGCTCTGTTCCCAGAATCCTCACCTCGATTTGGAGAGCTCACTGCTGGGAGGAGCCGGCTGGCGTCTGGGTGGATTCTGCTCTGCAGAGGGGATTCCGGCCCACGTGCGCAGACAGCGGCATTCGGGTGTTCCCAGGGTCCTGAGCTCCTGCAGCAGCAGCAGCAGCCAGCAGCTGTCGAAATGTGTTACGTGTTAAATTTGTAATCTCCCCCATTGAAAAGAGATGGTTTCTTGAAAATTCTGCATCAGGTATATTTTATTCCAATTTACCTCAAAAGTCTACAAGTTAGAAAAGTGGCATCTCTGGAGGGGGACATTCTATCGATTTTAACTCTAGTTTTGGAGGTTTCACAGTTATTTCAGACAGAGCAGAGTCGGCCTCTCTCACGAAATGGTGAGCTCTTGAAGGCGGGTTCAGAAGAGGTATTCAATAAATGTTTTTAGAGCCAATAGCAAGTGTTTTGCCACTTCTTGGTAGGATGGGACAGCTGTTTCTTCTGTAATGCCGTCTCTTTCAGTGGGCCCCTCCCTTCTGATCTCGCTGTCTCCAACCCCGAGATAGCCCAGGCTCAAACATCGGGAGTACAGAGTGCGTGTCTCCCATGACAATGACCAATGTCTTCCCAACTCAAGTTTTCCTTCATTCTTTATGAGGACATACCTTTCTAGCCAAATTGATCTGCTGACTGTATTTTGTTCCTGCCTTGGACTTTCTCACCCTTATTTCCTATTTCATGTTTCATTTGCTTGGAGTAGCAACCTCTTCCTTCTGCTTATTTCTTGCCTTTTAAAACCCGTGCACATTAATGATGCCTTGTGCTGTTGACTGTAAATGCAATGAGAGCCCACTTGAGGCGAGTCTAGTCACTCAGTCACTCAACCGGCATTTATTGATCTTATACTATGTGTCATCCACTGTTTGAGGTACTCTGAGGCAGCAATAATAATAATAATAATAGCTAAAACATATGGACTAGGCATTATTCTGTTTTAACATATAATTACTCATTGAATCCACGTAATTAATTTAACTCAAATAATATTACTTTAATGTACATGTGGACCAGATACAGTCTGTTCTTGTGAGACACACAGCCCTGCTGGGGGAAACAGAAAGTTAAAGGCAATCATGATATGGCTTGGTACCATGGTAAATCACATGCTGCTATGGGTTTACACATGGCATGGCGTTGGTGTTATATTACGGTGTAACAAAGGACCACGATTTAGCGGTTTAAAGCAGCTTTATGTTATCTCATGATTTTTGTATGTCAGATGTGTGGGCATGACATTGCTGCATTCCTTTCTCATGGTCGTGCTGGCCTGAAATCAAGGCATCAGGTTGCACCTCGTCTGGGGCTTGAGGTTCTCATTCAAGATCGCTGTTGTTGGCGGAATTTATTCCCTTGAAGTTGTGGGACTGGGGTCCCTATTTTCTTGTTGGTTGTTAGCTGTAGTTCTCTTTCCTGTTCTAGAGGCCTTGCTAAGATTCTTTCTGTCTTCAAGCCAGCAAGGGCACATCAGAACCCCTTCATGCTTCAAATTTCTTCCTTCCTCCTCTGCAACCAACCGGAAGAAACTCCACCTCTAAAGGGCTCCTGCGGTTAACTCAGGCCCACATGTGTATCTCTCTTCTAGTTATCTCACAGTCAACTGATGACTAACTTTAATGACATTGGCAATGTCCCTTTTGCCATGCAGTGTGACACAGTCACAGCGGTGACATCCTGTCGTAGTCACAGGGAGGGAATTGCACATGGGAGAAGGTCAGTGGGGGACATCTTGAATTCTGCCTGTGGACACATAGAATGAACACCTCACCTGATTTGGGGGTTAGAATGGGGGTCGGTGGAACGGGAGAAAGCTTTTCAAAGAAAGTGGTATTTAGGCAGAGAACCAAAGGGTTTATAGAAATTAGCCAGGTCAAGAAGGACAGAAGTGAAAATGTGAAACGGGGCTTCCTGACTAATGTGGTGGGGGCGATAATTTAATATCAACCAATGTTCATTTTGCTTTAGACATTTCTCGTCTACCCTGAAATCTTTCATTTATTTCGTGTTTTTGTTTCCGATATTTCCCTCTGCACCATAACCCTTCTATTTATTTCAGAGATTATCTAGGGCAGGCTGAGCTTAGAGCTTCAGGAAAGGGATGAGTCAGTATCCAGATTTCGTGTCCTGTAGCAGACTTAAAACTCATGGTAGAGCCAGAAGACAAAACCCAAAAAGTTCTTCCCATCTTAAAAGTCAAAACCCTGAAGGACTTAGACATAGAATTTTGAACTGGAAGACTGAGACTCTGTCAGAGACAGGTTTTCCAAATGAGAAGAGGGGTAAATTCTCCCTGGGAGAAGAAGAAAATTGAGAAGAGTAGTAGAATGAGAAACTGCTGTGGGTATCTGTCAGGGGAAATGTACCTTGTCCCTGGTCTGTCCTCTGTCCGGGTGAGGACAATAGAATCCAGGGTCCGAGAGCAGAGGGGCTCTGTGTCCTGCTTCCCCATTTGGAGTCCTGGGGGGTCATCCAGCTTATCAGAGTCCCCTTGCCTCCAGGGCAGGAGGGCATTAGTCAAGAAATGGCTGTAAAGGATGTGGAGACAAAGAAGCCTGAGACAGCGTCGTTGATTTTCTACCGTCCTGGAGATGCTGCAAGTATAAGCCAGCAGGCCTGAGCAGGCTTTGTGGGGAGAAAGGCAAGATGCTGGGTTTGTCTATGGAACTAGAGAGCACGTGGGAACTCACAGCCCACGGCAGAGGTGAGTAGGGGAAGACTGATAATGGGTCCGTGGGGGACCGTACAGTAGCAGGTGCCGGAAGTGCCAGAGGACAATGCCAAGGTGATCGGATTGCCCTCACCCATACCTCAGCCTCAGCACTAGGTAAGCCTCCCCGGAATTTAGATGCCATCCTAAGAACATCTGGAAATGCCTGCGAAAATTCTGATGCGAGCAAGACAAACCAAATGTGACTGTGGTTAAATTACTACCTCTGGCTGAAATGGTGGCTTGAGCTAGAAATAACAGTGAATTATGGAAGAATAAAAAGAATTACACTCCTAGAGGTCTGAGCTTGTGGCCTGGGAAACTTGTCCCCACAGCAAACTCCTGAAAAAATGGTGAAATTATTGTGACTAAGAAGGCTAGAGATTAAGGAACTTGAGCTGAATTTGAAAGGATTTGCAAGACAGGACAGTGGGCAGAAGGGAAGCAGAAATGAATAGGGAGCATAAGCAAAGAAAGAGAGGTACAAAGAGGGGTGGGAGCCTCATTGGAGCACAGAAGCCTGGGGAAGACGATGGTTGGACTTGGAGGAGGGCATCAGATTACAAAGGGCCTTGGAGGTTCAGGAAGAGGTGGAGCTGATTGGGGCTGTAAGATCTCAACCTTGATAGAGAGGAGAAACAGAAGCCACATTTACTGAGTGCTTTCTGAGGCCCAGGGGCAGAGGCTTGTAAAATTAGCATTTTTTTGAAAGACGATTTGGCGTAATTGTGAGTGGTGGACTGGAG
>PVKU01017620.1:0-11006 GCA_004027475.1 Anoura caudifer
GATGCACGTGGGACAGCATAAGTGAAAATGAAGCTTTTATCCTCTCAGGGTAGAGGCCCCAGGACTCACATGAGATCCCAGAATATCCCAGCCTTCTGAGTACCCTCCTCACTCAGAACCTGCTCCAGTCCCTGCTACTCAAGTGTGCCCCAGCATCAGTGTTGCTACAGAACTTTTCAGAAATGCAAATCTCAGACCTCAAAACCCATACCTATTCACCCACAAACTTCATTTCAAAAAGACCCTAGGTGATTCATGCGCATTAATATTCAATAAGCTCTGATGGCATGTCCTCTGTTTAGAGTGTATTTCTCTCTATTTCTAACTGTATATATACATATCTATATGCACACAAATCATATACAGCAACCTCACAACCACATATAAACCATATACACATACCACATATATGCACCCCACATACACACCACATATTCCCCCAACATACTACATAAACCCCCACATATACACCATATATCCCCACACACACACACATAAACCACACATCACGTACACTCTTCCCCTGCTGCCCCACATCGCTGAACTGCCATACAAGGTACAAGCTTACTGCCAAGTGATCTATGGACGGGAAGTCTGGACTAGTTCAAAATTTAGGGATTCCTGGAGGACAGGGCAGGTTCTATATGAGCTAGATTTGAGGAGTTTGGTATTTATAAACAAGGAACCAATGGCAGTTTAATTGGTGGTAAATAAATCTATGTGCAAATTGGTGTTTTAAGGAGATGAACCTGACAGCAATGAACAGGATGTTGCAAATAGAAGGAACAGGAAGGCCTCTGGAGGCTGGCACAGAAATATGAATGGGACTGTCTTTGGTTAATGCATGACTGCTATGTGCTTCGTCTTTTTTCCCCCACACCAGAACAGTACTTTATTTTGTAAATTTAAACCTGTTATTACTCCTATGTTATGGTTTTTTAGCTATCAAGTGTACAAGATAAAGAAAAAATTTAGTTAGATGGGCATCACGTCTGGAAAATAAATTTCCTAAACTCCATATACTTGTTCAAACTGCTGGGCCCCAAGTCCATCTGTAAACTTCAGGGTTGCTAGTATCATGTGCAGCATACTAAAGCTGCACTACCCACATAGTTTCTTAATGTTGTATACATCAAGTCAGTCAATGTGTCAACCTGTAACAGAGTGGGCACTTTTAACTGAACACGGCAAAATATTGTCTTTTGAGCTTTGCATCATCATTTGATATTAAACAATGAAGCAAATCTCAACAGTATATACAAAAAGAGTTTTGTATTTACAAAAGATTGTTTCCCATACTGATTATTCCAGGTAGCTAACTCATTGGTTTATGCAACTTTATTGAAGAAAAACAAATCAATTACTAGCAGAGCTGTTAGTTGATCCCTCATTCATTGACAACCTACGTGTTTTATTCAGTGCTCTACTAAATAGTATATTGGAAGATAGATTAATAGCTCCAAGTCTCCTAACAATTTAAACGAAAGTTACAAAATGTTTGAGACCCTATTTTGGAATACAAAGGTTGTTTGACTTCCAATTTCCATTCTCTGTGGAACAAGAACAGGTTACTCCTTTATTGACATTCGTAAGATACATCACACTTTCTGTTCTGCTGATACTATAAATTCAATACCAGTTCTTTAGCCACATCAGTTACGAGCATAAAGTATATCATGTAACCTCAGATCTCAACAGTGGAAGGCTTAAACAAGAATGAATGCTGCTACTATCAGCTGATTTCTCAAAAGAAACTGCAGGCAAGTAGGGACTGAAAAGAAGTATGCAAAGTCATGAAAGGCAAGGACCTACATCCAAGATTACTCTCTCTAGCAAAGCTATCATTTAGAATGGTAGGGCCTATAAAGTGCTTCCCAGATAAGGTCAGTTTAAAGGAGTTCTTCATCACCAAGCCCTTATTATATGAAATGTTAAAGGGACTTATCTAAGAAAAAGAAGATGATCAAAAATATGAACAGTAAAATGACAACAAACTCACAACTATCAACAACCAAACCTAAAAAACAACAACAAAACAAACTAAGCAAACAAGTAGAACAGGAATAGATTCACAGAAATATAGATCACATGGAAGGTTATCAGCAGGGAGGAGAGGGGAGAATGGGGGAAAGGTACAGGGAATAAGAAGCATAAATGGTAAGTACAAAATAGACAGGAGGAGTTTATGAATATTATGGACAATGGAGAAGCCAAAGAACTTACATGTATGACCCATGGACATAAGCTAAGGTGGGACAATGAAGATGGGGAGGGTGGAGGGGAGTAAAGGGGAGGAAAAAATGGTACAACTGTAATAGCATAATCAATAAAATATTTTTTAAAAAGAATGAATGCTGCTAGAACAATGCTGCTTCCTTTGATGTGACAACTGAGCATCCATCTCCCTCCCCCTCAGCTGATTTCTTCAGTGCGTTAGGGCAATGAGGAATGGTTTTGGTCTCGTAACCAAGTTAGAGTGAGGACACTGGCCACATAATACACATGCTCCATTTTTTAAAAATTCTGAATCTTGAGCAACAGTTCTCTTATAACTACAGTTTCTAAAAGCAGTTACTGTCCAAAGCTGGAAGAACTTAAGTCTTCTCAGATGAGCATGTGAATTAATGGAGGGAGGTAAACAAAAAAATTAAAAAGATGAGGTCTGATAGGGGAGCAGCGAGATAAGAAAATCAAAAAAAGGAACAGCAGTTTAAAGTTTATTCCAGCTATAATGCAGGTTATTCTGACTGAAAGGTAGCAACACATGGCATACTTCTGAGTCCATTCCCGAGATGCTCTGTTGTACTTATCTCTGTCTGTTTTATAGATCCGTGCAGTCTCCAGCACTAGGGGGTCATCTAGGTTTGGATCACATAGCAGTGAGCAAGTGGATGAAAGAACTTTAGAAATAGTTAAACCAGGAGACCACTGTGATCTTAGAATATTGAGACAAATACTGACATTACTGTTAATATTTGGATGATAAATTCTTGTAAATGCAACCTTAGGTGGTTTGAAGGGGTAGTCTGTAGGAAAATGAATTGTCAAAAAGAATACATTGCTTTGATGTGGGCTGTCATTAGGTCCCATAATTGTGGCTTGCCAATGATACGCTGAAAAAGGAAAACTTACCGTCTCCAACTGGACCTGCAGAACATTGTGCTGGAGGGTCATGGGACAAATCACTAAGTTCTTTATTAATCTGTTTTCAGCACCATAGTCGGAGCTTTGCATCTGGCTCCTCCCTATCTCAGTGTGTACTCAAACATCTGGCCAAAACTGTTGATTATCCTGGTGGCAGGAAAGGTTGTCTCTTCGTACACTGGCTGTGCAGACACAGGCATACCCACAACATGGCCACAAGATGTCTGCCTGTGCAAAATGCATTATACTCCAAATTTTCTACAATTCGTATGTTACCTTTGCAACTAAGATGGAAAAAAAAAAAAGCCAAAACAAAAAACCTGTCTAGGCTCAGTATTTGGGCCAGCAGTAGGACAGGAGACTACTGTGAGAAATAAAAGAGGAGGAGGAACTGCTCGATGTCTAGAAGGTTCTACTGCTTAACCTTTAAAATTCCGTGTGAGCATCTCCTGCTATCTGCAAACTTCTGGGTCAGTCTCTCCCTGCCCTCCTCTTCAGCATCGTTAGTACATAATGCAGGCTGGATAAGAAAAAGTTAGTCAGGAAATGCTTATCTAAAGTAGGAGAATAAGATGGGCAAAAGGTGTCAAGTCTGGGAAGCTGAGTGATTGAGGTGCTTTGGAAAGAAATGCAAGATATTGGGGGTAGTGTCCAGTTTTGGAGGAGAGGTCTAATGTCATTTTTAGGTGTTCTAACTTTGTCATCATGGTAAGAAGTGACAGAAATCACAAGAAAGGCCTGAGCTGGAATAAGTGGTTTTGATTTTACCAACTAGAATGGACCTCTTTGAAGCATCCTACGACTGATTAACCACTCTACTTGCCCTCCTGTTCTGTCCTGTTTGGTTTCCAGGCATTCCTGGAACCAGATTAGGCTGGGTGGGACATAGTAGAGGTCAGGTGCCCTCCATTCCTGGACCCTATATTTAGCCACAGTAGGTTTAAACAGGATGTGCCAGCAACCAGCACATCTGCAGAGCTTGCCTGTGAGCTGAACCCTGAGGGCTCAGGGAGGCCACTGGCATCAAAGCTAGTTTCTGTGCAAGTACTCTTAGATGGTCAATAATGCCCGTACCCAGAGCAGCAGGGAGATCATGTCTTCATGTTCTTCAAGTACATTTTAGCTTTCCCAGGCTTCTCAGTCTGAACATTGTAATCTGGATGCAAGAGCATATTCCATTTCATGTGATTCACAAAGTGAATTAGGGAAAATAAGTTTTTACACTGAAATCTCATAAATTCAAATTAATGGGACCCTATGCGTCAAAGGTATGTTACATCATCTTACAGGGGAAGAAGTTTCATGTTCTTCACAAACATTGTTTTTCTTCAAAGAAAAATTGTTTCACAGGTAGATCAAATAATTTCAACAAATGGGTCTGTTATTCTTATAAAAAGAATATCAGGTAATTAAGGCTCACTAGCGACCCAAACAGAAAGGATGAAGTGTGGCATTAAGCCCTGAGGGCCTGTCAGTGATGGTAGAAGTGAGTGGTCTACAGGCCCACACCCACGGCCTCTCCCTAGCACTCTCCAAAGTCAGAGCTGGCCTCCACGGGAGGGGAGAGTTCCTTTGTCTGGGACAAGAGGATGCTTGTAAATTTAACCTACCCTCCTGGACTTTTATTCCAGATCATCAGAAAAGCCCTTTCTGAGGAAAAACATGTCTCAACAAAAACATCAGCTGCAGATCTTGTGACAGAAACAGATCACCTTGTAGAAGATTTAATTATTTCTGAACTGCAGAAGAAGTTTCCTTCACACAGGTAGGTGTATTCCTTGGGAAAAACAACCCAGGCACATGGTGCCACGTTCATAAAGAAAACCAGGGTCTAACTTGGGGAGGCTGTGCTGTTGTTGGATGGGGACAGACCTCAACAGGGAAGCCTCACCGTGTGCCCCCTGATATTTTAATTGCATGGTAAACAAACTTACCCTTGTTTTCATTCTTTTTACTACTATCTTGATAACCCTCACGTCACTACATTACCTTATAAATACTGGAAAGGCTTCACTTTCCACAACACATGCTCAGGGAAGAACTCTCTCCTCTGCTACTCAGAATATTTCTGGAGGGAGCTGGAGCAGTAATGTTCCCTGGCAGCCCATGTCTGCTAGGTGGTGCCACACAGATATTCTGAGGATGTGACCCTGAATGGCACTGTCAGCTGTGTGGACCTGGGCCCACCTCCTGATGGTGTGCCCCTGTTGGTATGCGGTGATGCAGTTTCCTTGCCAGGCCACAGCAAGCTACAGGGAAGGCTGGTCTTTACCCCTAGGTCTTTATGAGGACCCCACCCTCTTCTCTAAAGAAGTTCTTAATGTTTTTGAAGTCACTGTGTGGAGAATCCAGGGCAAATTATAAATCATCTCCTCAGAAAAACTCAAATATTTACACAGCATTTGGCTTCCAGTTTCAAGGAAGCCATAGGCTCCAGAAGAAGACTCTCCTTGACCTCTGAGGGGCTTCTCAGGTCTCCCTGTCACCCCCAGAGTGCCGCAGGACTGACTTTGGAAACCACTGCCTTTGGGTGCTAGGGGTCTCTTTCCTTTCTTGTGGAGAATTGCTAAAACTAGAATACCAGGTATTGGATTTCTGGATATAGATCACTACAGTGGTCAGATTCCACATTTCGATGTACATACTCGGCAGAAATATCCAAGGCCATCTCCCTCAGCAGCCATCTAGTGGAGGGTAGGCACAATAGATGTTTTTTCCCTCTGAATGATTAATTGAAGGAAAGGACAAGGTAGTGTTCAACTTAGTTCCTTTTTCTCCTGCTGTTTCTTTCTAACTGGTTACGTTATCTCAAGGTCATCACCTCTCCCTTCAGAATTCTCTCTGCCAATGGGTCGTATTTATTTTCTTTTGTTGATAGCCTTTGTGTTTGAGTGTCTGTTATTTCATATTTCCTTATGCTGTGTGAAGTCAGGATCTCTGACATCCATTATAATTTTTTTCTTGATTGATCTTAGAAAGGTAGAGAAAGGGAGAGAGAGAAACAGAGAGAGGAACATCGATTTGCTGTTCCACTTATTTATGCATTCATTGGTTGCTTCTTGTATGTGCCCTGACCAGAGATCAAATCCACAACCTGATGCATTAGGATGATAATCTAATCAACTGAGCTACCCAGCGAGGGGTGTTACAGTTTTTATAAGCTCTAAAATGTTTATAATCTTTTGACTTTTTAAAGTCTAAATTAAATGGCAATGTCAAAAGAATCATGTAGTTTGCTTTTATTCTTTGAGAGAAACAAAGCTATGGCAACCAGCCTGCTGTTTCTCGTTGAGGAACTATTTTGGTTCTTGAGATTTCAGTGGGATTGGTCCAGTTGGCTATGACAGGAATGAGGGCTGGATCAGCTATGTGGGGTCCTGGTAAAGAGCTTGAGGTCACTGCAGACTAGGTATAAAGGCATTATCAGGGCTCTGGCAGTTTTCAATCAGATTATAGTCCTTGACAAACCAAATTCTGAAATTACATGCCCTATTTATTGTATGTGCTGGCAGCAGTTGCTAGTGGTTTGGATTCACCATTGTGTCAAGATGGGGTGTGAATTCCATTTGCACAAGGTAAGTTTAAATATTGCTGTGTATTACAAAATAAAGGTCAGTGTATTATATGGGTGGCTGCAGCTTCTCCCACCTCCACTTGGCAGCCTCACAGTCACCAGGGGACCATTGGGCTCCAACCATCTACCCAGAGCAGAGTACCTCACCTAAGGTGTTCAACAGGCTCATCTAGGAGCATCTCCAACTGGCTAATGCCAAGCCTCCATTTCTGGAAAGCCCTGGGGGGTGCAAATACACATACCTGACCAGAAATCAGTGATTTAGGGAAGTGATTCCCAAACTGCAGTTCACAAACTCATACTACCCAGGCATGAGGGCAGAGATGTGCTGGCCTGTAGTCAGCCCCTGGTTCTTTACTACCACTTTCTTCTCTGCTCTGAGGGCAGCGCTGCGACATGGCTGAAGGCTGGATGTTGCTGTTCGTATTCTCTGCTTAGTTTGCCAAGAAAATTCAAATTAGATGGAATAATTTTTCAACATATCTATGGTCAAGTTTGGTTTTTGCCAATGACTAAGATTTAAAAGGAAAGTACCAGAAAGGTTGACATTTAATTATATTTTAGATCATAGATGAATTTATGATGGGAAAAATTGTGTTCATGTCATAAAATAAAACAGTATGTTGTGACTTTGCTGCATTCACAGTATTTTAATATATCCCTTAAACAATATGTTAGCAGAAGTTTGCCTATCAACCTTTCTTAGGAAGGACTTTCATTCTGAGTTTATGTCCTTCCTCATTTTTAGTCTTTCATGAAAGAATATTAAAAATAGATTCCAACTGTTTTGTTTTAACTACCTGATGTAGGCTCCCTGGTTTATTATTTTATTTTACTCATTCATGTAATCCAAAGTCTGGGTTTCTGAGCTGAACAACAGGCATAGACTGAATCAAACATTAGTAAGGTTTAAACTTGCTTCTGCCCCAGCTTTGGCAATCATCCTGCTTCCCAGGGTCTCAAACTCCTCACCTGGGAATGAGGGACTCACCAAGGTCAGCCCTGTGGTTCCTGCACCGGTGCTGACATATGGTGGTAATGCCAGCAAGCAAACCAGTAGGTAGGTCAGGGTTGAGAGTTCCACAGTCTCCATCCTGCCCATGTTGGATGCTCAAACTTGTTTTCAGTTGATTTTAAATTGAATCCAAGTTTTGCAACTTTGAAAATATGCAGTAGCATCACTGAGCCATACGTATATATGCCTCTCCTTGTCCCTTTTGTCTGGGTTGACACAGTCAAAGGACAGCAGCTTGAGCTGCTCGGTATCTACAACTGCCTGCTCTGTCCTGGTCTGAGCCCCACTTGGCGGGATGGGGCCTGTCCATCATGGTGACTCCTGTGCCCTGCAGTCTGCCCAGCACACTTCTGGACTTGGAGAAAATATGTTCCTAGCCACTGCCAGCTAAACACTTGCTTTCCTTCATGTCCCCCACTGTGTTTTGCACTGGGTGCACATGTCCAGGGCAGCAGAGCTGCTGAGGTGCTGCGAGTGGGGAGGGCTACAGCCTGAGAAGATGGGGCTGAAGAACATTGACTCCCTAGTGGCCTGACCTTGTCACAGAGGAAATAACCAGGAAGAAAAGCCCCAGATGCACTTGGTCATCAGTCACAAGTAGTTAAATTATACAGCAGAATGTATCATTCTAATTTGTTACCAAACTTCAAACCATATCCCATTTGTTATTTTCCTCTTATACATTAGATAGAATAATGAAGTGGCCCTTGAGCTCCTCAGATTTAGTCACATGCATTGTTTCTTTCTATTTGCGTTGAAGATTTTATGTAGATGTTCCATTGCTCTTCTAAGGTCTCACATTTTCTTTTCTCACTTCCATTTGTCCAAGGTAATGTCCCCACCCCCTCTGTGGAGAGCTGTAGAATGTTCTCTCCTATTCCGTGGTATTAACTTCCCACACAAGGACAGTCATGTTTAAGTGAATAAAACCTCTACGTCCCTCTCCACATACCAATGAGGTGTTTTTAGTGCCTCAAGAGTGGACACAGTCCACACCCTTGTTAGCTTCCAGGAGGCCCAGCCCTAGAATGCCACCCACAGGCACAGAGCAGGTGTAACTGACACACCTTTCATCTCCTTTCACTTGGGCAGCTGGGTAAAGAGGAGAACTCTTGGCCATAAATAAACAACTGCTAAAAAAGTTCAGGGCTCAGTAAGGACACTTCGAGTTACTGCTGTGAGAAATGCTGTGCAGGGCAGAAGCTGTGTGTTAACAGCATTATGGATGCTTCTGCAAAGAAGCTGCCTGGTGAACCCCACAGATGGCATTCCACATGTTTTGCTGATGAGCTAACAGACCCTTTGGCCCTGTGTGTCTCAGGAAGCCTTCTTGGTGTGCTGGGTGAATGGCCTTTGTGCTCCCAACCGTGCTCTCTGACGCTCACATCAGGTCAGTCTCACAAGAAGCTCTTCCTTCCTCCTCTCAGGAGACCCCAGCAATTTCCCCTCTACCTTTTATAGATACCAGCTTCCCACTATAATCATATTTAATTTCAAAAGAGAAAAAAAAATCCACGTTCCTCCTTAGTTTTCTGGGAACTGATCTTTGCATATAAGTAATTTCCATTCCCATCTTGACCTTAGTAATGTCTTCTTACTGCTTTATTGAACTTATGCCCAATTTTAGCTTTGGTACTTGGTCCAAGTGTTTTTAAGGTATGAACCCTTTTCTTTAAGAATGTATTCATAAGCCATTTCAGGAAAAAATCTTTTCACTACAAAACAGACATTCAAAATAGATTCAGTTCTTTAAGACTTTGGACAAGGAAACTGGCAGAGCTAATACCATATTTAATCATCAGCTAAGTGGAGTGATTATTTGTGCGTATCACCTGCATATGCTTCTGCTTCAGCCAGGAGTTCCGGCATCACTGCCTGGCCGCACCCCACCCAGCATGGCTCCTCTGACTTCTTCATATCTTTTCACCATGCCATTTCTTCCATTTGGACTTGCCTGCCTGGATTATGTGAGCCAAAGGACCCAACAGCCCATGGAGGGAGGGATGGTAGGGAAGCACTTCCCAGGAGGAGGAGGGGACACTGAGCAGACAGAAGCAGGGAACCAGCACCCACTGTCTCCAATCACACTCTGGATTGTAAGCTTCTGGGAGCAGATGGTGCTTGCCCAAGCTTTCCTGCATAGCTGCCATTTTTCAGGGTGTGAATTTCTCAGGTGTCTCAGTCAGTGCCCCCAACCTCATTGCTTTGGTTGTTCCTACGTGGGTTTCTCTATGAGACCACAGGGAAGAGAAGGTGGAAGCACCAACCTGAAGATGATATGTATACAACTCATCATATACCCTGATGCCTTTCCACATAATTTATCTATAAGGTGAGGGGGACTGTGTGTGCATATAGAGCATGAATTTCATAAATCTTTGAAATGGAAATGGTAGTTCCAGAGTTGGGGAGCAGTGAATTGACAGTGCATATGACAGCACTGTAATTGACTGAGAAGTGATATTAGAATGCAAGGTAGTTCTCATTATAGAGCATGACAGACAGGACAACCCTCAGGACCCACAGAACTTCTGTAAAGACAGAAATGTTCTATCTTCACTGTCCACTGTGATAGTTTCGAGTCCATGTGACTAGTGAGCACTTGAAATGTGACTAGAGAGACTAAGGAACAGACTTTTTCATATTTTTAATTCTATTTATTTTAAATTATTTAAATTTAAACAGCCACAGGTAGCTAGTGGCTATTGGATTGGCTAGAGCAGTTACAGAGGTTTCCATTTTAGTCTTTTTATTATCTCATCTCATCTGCAAGTCCATTGATGACAAATCTTAGGACACATGGTTCCTCTGGGAAAAGTGATTTCCAGGAGCGCCTTGAGGCCGGGTGGGAGTGCCCTGACCAGCACTCTGACCTCTTAGCCTCCGACATCAGGGGCTAAGCAGCTGCCTGATGACCATGACTGACAGTACACCAAATGCCAGCAGTAGGACATAAAGCATTTTTTCTCACTCAGTATCCCATCTTAGTAAAAACGGGGACATTTCATGAGATGCTAATGGAAGACCTCTCAGCAGGGCCTAGTATTCACACATAAAACAAAGGTTTCCTTGACACCTGCTACAGACCAGGCCCTGGTGACATGACAGTGCAGGTCAGGAGCCCCACCCTTGGTGAACCTGGCTTTATGACAGGTTAGGAACACATACTGAACATTGTTGTATGCCAAGCACTGTCTTATTTGATTAGGTAGAATATGCTCTTTCCTCCTTGCGGAAGGCTCTGCCTGCAGAGCCCCATCCATCTGCCGCTGA
>PVKU01017621.1:0-10998 GCA_004027475.1 Anoura caudifer
CACTGTAGAAAACAGCTTAGCAGTTCCTCAAAAAGGTAAGCATAGAATTTTCACATGATCCAGCAATTCTGCTTCTAGGTATATACCAAAAACAATTCAAAACTGGGACTCAAACAAATATTTGTCAATCAATGTTCACAACAACATTATCCACAATGGCCAAAAGAGGTAAAAAATCCAAATGTCCATCAAAAGATAAATGGATAAACAAAGTGTAATATATACACACCATGGAATATTATTCAGTAATAGAAAGAATGAAATTCTAGCACATGCTACAACAGGGGTAAACCTTGAAAACATTATGCTACATGAAATAAGCCAGACACAAAAGGGCAAATAGTGTAAAATTACACTCAAACAAGGGTACCTAAAATAGGCAAATTCATGGAGACAAAGTAGAATAGTAGTTACCAAGAGCTGGGGGAGGAAAGGATAGGGCCTTAGTGGTTACTGGGTACAGAGCTTTGGTTTGGGAGGGTGCAGAAGATCTGGAAATAAATAGTGGTGATGATTACACACTGTTGTGAGTATACTTAATGCCACTGAATTGCACACTTAAAGTGGTATATAATAGTAAGTTGTACATTATGTCTATTTTACCATAAAAAGTGCCTGCATTTGTGTTTCTTTGACTGATTTATTTCACTTAATACTATACCCTCTACATTCATCCATGGGGTCATAAATGGTAAAATACCATGCAATTTCACTTAGATGTGAAATCTAAAGAACAAAATAAACACACAAAATTGAAACAGACGCACAGACACAGAGAACAGACTGGTAGTTGCCAGAGGGGAGTGGTTGGGGGGCTGGGTGAACGAGGCAAAGGCACTGAGAAGTGCAGTAGTTACAGATCAGTCACGGAGTTGTAGAGTACGGCATAGGGAACAGAGTCAATAATATTACAATAATATGTGTGGTGCCAGATGGGTACTGGAAATACTGGGGGATCACTTTGTAAAGTATAGGATTGTCTAACCATTATGTATACACATAATGCTAATATAAAATTAATAATATTAAATGTAAACAGGAGTTAAAATTTAAAGTTCTTTTCACAAAAAAAGTACATGCAAATTGTGCCTGCATCTCCCTTCTCAGAGTAGAAGTAAACAGATACAATCATTTTCTGAGCAAGCTAGACTCAGTATGGTCTAAGCAAAAAGTTACTTTATTCTCTCTCCCACTACTCATTTCAAATGTCTTCTTTCCACCTGTTCTTTACTGACTTTGGATGACATTTAACTGTCAGTCACCAAAGCCTGTCTGTCACTTTCAGTTAATGTAACCCCTACACTGACATCCATTGTAGTGAAACAGTGAGGTTTGGGCATGCTGGGGACACAGAGCACTTACAGGCTTCCAGATTGGGGCAGGAGTGGGGAATTAAAACAAGTTGTGATCAAAAGTCAGGGACTGGAATAGCTTATAATCAGCAACAGAAGTCAATTAAATTAGACTTCTTATAACAGCAACACTAGAAGCAAAAAGACAATGGAATAATAGCTTCAAAATATTGAAAGAGCAATTTCCAACACAGAATTCTACCAAATATCAATCAAATTGCAAGAAGAGATTAAGGATATTTTCAGACATGCAAGGTACCAAAAATGTATCTTCCAGGTACTACTTCTGGATGTGAATCATCAAAATGAGGGAATAAACTATAGAAAAGGATGTCTAACAGGTGGCAAACACAAGGCCCGCGGGCCAAATCCGGCCCTCCACCTTGTTTTATCCAGCCCGGCACCTTGTTTCTACCTGGCGGCAGCACCGGACTTTCACTTAACTGGTAAGGAGTAGTTACATTTATACGGTCCTCAGATTACGTTTGGCCCTTTGAAGGCAACCGTGAGACTGATGTGGCTCCCGTGAAAATGAGTTTGACATGAGTTTGACTATGTCTATGACCTAGACTATAGGAGAGAAGATAAAGACTTTCCCAAAATGATGGCAAGGAAAGAGAGCAGTGTGACTGACAGCTAGGTCCTGACATACAGAAGGTATCAGTCAGGCCAGGCTCCAGGAATGCCACTCAAGAGACCTGTGGACTAGCATTACCAAGATGCCTTCTGCTCTTGGATCACGTGTTTATCCTGAAAATGCCTGCGTGAGCACGGCCCAGATTCCTCCCAGTATCCACGGAAGCTGCTGTCCTCTCTCTGTGCCCTGTCACCTCCTTCAACTGAGAATCCTCGTTTCACCCCAGAGAAGTTCTTCACTGACCTACTTACCCTGAGAACTGGACTTGGCCACGTGAACCTGGAGGCAGAAAATGCAGAGCTACCTATTCTCCTGAGAGAATTTCACCAGGTGGCCGGTGCCTGGGCCGTGTCACAGACCTGCTGAGGACCTGACCCCAGGCCTGTGTCACGGCCTTTCTCACTGCTTTCCACGCATGGCTCTGACAGGACTCACAGAAGCTGAAGCCATCAAAGCTCAGGGAAACCATTGCACGTATTTTTTTCCCTAGAGCCATTCTCTAACAGGGGTACCACTAACGTCTTTTCCTTACACAGCTACGCGTGTTTGCTTCTGAATTTTTACATCAATCATCCACCACAATCATTTATTGTAATAAAATAATAAAATATTTGAGAAAGATAGAAGGAAAAGAAAAAAGTGAAATTCTATTTGTAAAGGACATCAGAATCATGGGTACAGTTTTATGAAACAGTACATTGATATTTAAATAATGTGCATAGTTCTATTGAAACTGCATATAGTTATGAAAGTATATGACCTAGGCCTAGAAGGCAGTATTTGAAAAATCAATAGTTTTGTAAGAAGGGTAGGAATATTGCTGATTTCACTGGTGATTCTTTGAATTGGTGGTTTTATAATTTTTGCAATTAGGAAAATAGTACAGATGTCTCCTGTTGCTCTATAAATAGCCATAATAGCTGTGAATTGTGCCAGCGTACGCTTTTAAGGTGTCCCCAAAAGCTGGTGCCATAGCATGCATTTACACTACTGTCCCCACATGCCCTTCTGCCACTCTCTCTTTAATCCACTGAACCACCAATATGGCTTTTCTTAAGGTCACCATCTGCCACATACCAATGCTTAATTTTCAGTCCTCCTCTGATGTAGCTCATCAGCGCTGTTTGGCACAGTTCACCACACCTTTGTGTGTTAATGCTTAGCTGTAAATATTTCAATATGTAGCTCTAAAGTAGAATATCACATAAGTAGCAATGTCACATAAATGATAATAATCACATCTACAATGATAAACAGTAATTTCTCAATATCATCAAATATCTTGTTGGTGTTCCAATCTCCAATTGTCTCATAAATGTGAATATTTTTCAGTTTGGTTGAGCCAGGATCTAAATAAAGTCCACCCATGATTGATCAGTGTGTCTTTAAAGCTCTTTTAAGTCTGTATGTCCCCGCTCCTTCTTTTTTCTTCCTATGCAACTTTTTTATTGAATAAACAGAATGGTTCCCCAATGCCCCCTTTCTTTTCAAAACACATCTCTTGGTTTCTGAGACACAACTTTTTTTTGGCTCCTCCTACCTCACTAGCCACGCCCATTAGTCTCTATCCATGGCACTTCCAGATCATCCTGACCTGAACACTGGCATGTTCAGGGTTCAGTCCTCAGCTTTCTTTCTTCTTCATCTACACAGATCCCAAGTAATCTCATCCAGTCCAATGGCTTTAAATATCATCCAAATGGTGATGACTCTCAAGCACTCTTACCATCTGGTTATTTACCATCTACAATTGCTTATCTAATAGACATCTCCAATGTAACATCTCCCAAATTGGACTCTTAATTGTCCCTCCCACCCAAATCTGCTCCTCCCACCAACTTTCACCCCCAAAGTAAATGAATGACAACTCAATCCTTTTATGAGGCCACAATCATGATTCTCCTTAAGCCTTCTCTTGTTCTCACACTCCCTTCTATTCCTTAAGCAAATCTCGTCACCTTCACACAAGCTGACCACCAAGCCCTACTTCCATCACTAGGATCTGAATTACTACCATCTCTTACTTGGATTATTGAAACTGCCACCTAATTGGTTTCCCTGATTCTACCCCTCCTCCCTGTCAGTTTATCCTACTCAAAAACTTGCCACCTTCTTCAGGGTAGAAGCCAAAGTCCTTACAACTCCTCTAAGGTCCTCCAGGACCTGGCCCCACCCTCTGACCTCTGACCCTACCTCCCTGCCTTTCCCCATCCACATCACCTTATCACCCAGCTGTTTCTCGGATGTGTCAGCACACTTTGATCTCAGGAATCTATGTTTTCTGTTCCCTGAACCACCCTTCCACCATTTACACACATGGTTATTATCTCCCTCTCCTCTGGTTTGGTCTAAATGTCTATTAAATGACGCCTTCTCTAAGCTCCCTAACCCTTTTACTCTTATTTATCTTCCAGCACACACTGTTACTCTTTTTCCTCAGAGTTTATTTGTTTGTCTATTAGACTGGAAGCTCAAGAAGCTATTTTGTTCATTGCTATAACTTCAGTGCCTGAAACAACACCTAACACGAGGCAGGTGTCCAATGACTATTTGCTGGATGAATGGACAAATATAAGAATGCACATGTTAGAACTACAGGAAAAGTGGTCCTTCAGATGTCACTGCTGAGGACTTTGAAAGCTTTAGAGGGAAAAAGAGGAAACAAAAAGAGTTAGGGGATTTTTTACCTAAAAATCTTACCTTGCTCTCCCCCGACAGGAGTCAGAGGTGGGCAACAAGAAACAGTACCAGAACTGGCGGTGCCATCTGCTTCACCTCTAAATTCAAGGTCCTGCAGATGTCTTTAAAGATGGACTTCATCTATCTCATCTAAACCATAGGATTTTAAGTAATGTTGATAAAACATTAGACAGCTTCTCCTTTCCATAAAGTGTTGAAGTTTGGAAAACTCGATTCAATAGCAATTGGTCTAAATGGTATCGGAGTATTGGAGATTGTGAAGGGAGTAAAGGAGATATGGAGACAATTCTCTTCCCATTCAATGAATAACCCCTTGGAGAACTTCTCATTGAGGAACTCACTCTTCTTCATTTCTGGCTCACTTTACTGTATTAACTGAAAGTCAATGCCTACAGGAATAAGAGGCAGTTGTATTCTTTATGGCCTCTAAAAATATCTTTATTTGTGATAGAAATGACAGATGCTGAACTACGTTTTCATTGTTAGAAGTTCCTGCTTTGGTATCCAGTACAGCTGCAGGAAGGAATGTGAATGTTACTTTCCACAGAATCTTGAGAAAGAAGGCAAAAGGTCTGAGAGTAGATATAGAAAGGAGAAAGCCACGTCCAGTTTCCTTTCTTGGTCTTTACCTGTTCTTCTTCCCTCTCCGGCAGTGTACGCACACGTGCACACCCACAAACACAATCTGTGGGAAAAGCAATCTCATCCTCTTCCTTCTAACGGGAGGAGGCTGTTTCAGAGGCATTATGATGCAACGGGCGCCTTAGGAAGGACACTGGTAACATTGTGAGGTCAGAACTGCACTGAAATATTCACCTACGTTACATGCGCTAAGCCTCAGTCAGGCTCCTCCCTACCAGCAGCCTGGCTGCACCTCATACCCCTACCCACAGAATAGGATTTGAAGATCAAGGGAATGAGACCTTTGGGTGTCACCTAGGGTGACAACTGAGACAGCAGGAAGGCAGTGTGACAACCTGGAGGGTTTCCAAGTTGACAAATTTGCATTATTTTTTCCTGTGCAGAAACAAAAATTCCCTGCATTCCAATGGATATCAGGGAGGATAAGATTCTTGATTCCATAATTCAGATGAAAAGTTTCAAGATATCCCTATATGGGTTTGAAAAACTGGTTGAACGTGTAGCAGCCCAGAAAAGAGATGAAAAAGCAGGCCTGTTTGTCCCAAAAGAAGGTAAGAACAGCAATGAAGGGCAGTCCAGTTGAGTCTGCTGATTAGATTGGGGAGATGTTTTAAGCCATCAGAGAGAAGTGACAGCTTAAAGGCAAAGATACTTAATAGGGGGCCCAAGTCCTCAATCTAACTCAAAACAGCTAAGTGGTCTTGGGGAAGTTGTCTTTTTTCCCACTTGTCTGAACTTTAATTGTCTCAAGTGTAAAATCATGGGGTTGAATCAAATGATATCTAAGGGTTCTTCTGCAGGATCTACCATTTCATGGCTCACTGGTTGATCTGGGACTCGGTAGTCCATGCCATCTCCTTACTTCACGGTGTTGTGAGACCATGATGACTTCCTGCCTGGGCCTCTTCCTGTGTCTCTAGGCTGGAATGATTTTGATCATGCCAAGGGAGGGGAATAGGGTGGGCAGTGGTCTGCCAGGACAATCTGGCAGCAGAGATACCAACACAGAACTGAAAGTATGCCACTTGGTCAGGGTTACAGGGGAGTGGTGTGGCGTGCAGATTCAGGGCGCTGAGGAAGCAGAGGAGGGGAAGGCTTAGCCAGCAGAGCGCTGGGCCAGCAGAAGAAACCCTCTATTGCAAGGAAAGAAGAAGGGTTCGCATAGCTGGTAAGGGGTCAGCATGCCCAGTCTCTTAATGAGCCAGGCTGTGCAGCCATAAGTGAGTGAAAATGTTGACTTTAGGTGTTCAAGCCCAATCTAATATTATTTGAATAGTATTTAAAAATTTATATATTACTTTGATAAATATAAGTTAGTTGATTCTCATGAAGATTCTAATGGACAAATATTACTATTGTTGATAGTATCCCAATTTTATTTGTTAAAAAATGAGAGGTACAGGTAAATCATCTGCCCAAGTCCCTCAACTGCTAAATGTTCGAGCTAAGACTCAGATTTAGATGATTGTGAACTTGGCTGAGCTTTCTGACCTACTTAACAAAACTTTAATTTTCTTAGTCAATTTCTTTTACCTCTTTCTGTAACTGATTTTTCAAACCCTGACCATTTTCTCTGAATCCTGGCAGGGGTGTCCAACCCACAGCTTGTGGACCGCACGCATCCCAGGCTGGCTAGGAATGGGGCTCAACCCCAAATCATAAATTTCTTTAAAACCTTTTTTTTTTTTTTTGGCTCACCAGTTTTTCTTAGTGTTTGTGTATTGAATGCGTGGCCCAAGACAACTCTCTTCTTCCAGTGCAGCCCAGAGACCCCAAAATTTGTCCACCCCTGCTGGGATATCAGCCCCTCTCCACCAGCCTCCCAATGTCAAACCAGAAAACAAGACCAAAAGACAAGAATTCTCCCCCAATCTCTTTCCTCCCAGACTACCCACAGCACACCCTGCTCTTTCTTCCCCTCCTCTTCTCCTCTGAGACTGTCACTTTGCTGCAACATCTCCTTGTTCACTGGCTTTGTCCTCTCAAACTAAAAACATACCCAACCGCCCCCCCCCAACCTTGACTTTCTCTTCTCTTTAAGCTACCACTCTGCGTCTTTCCTTTGCTTTTTCACCAAATTTCTCCACAGCATCACCTCTGCTCACATCTGGCTTTCCTCAGGAGTTTGCTGAAAGTGCTCTTACCAAGGTATTTGATAAGCTAAAATGGCTGCCAAATTCAATAAATGGTTTTCATTGTCCAGCTTACTGGCCATTTTGCCGCATTAACAGTTAGCTGCCTCTGCTTCCAGAAACTTTCTCCTGTGCCTCTCATCATACTGCTCTCTTCTTTTTCCCCCTTTCTCATTCTGTCCTTTCCTCTCTTTTCTTGAGCTTTGCCTGTGTTCTCTCAGTCTTATTGCATAGACACCATCTACCTGGTCTCCTAAGCCAGGTATCTTAGGAAAACCTTTGACTATTTCATTGTATCTCAGATTATTACAACTGCCTCTTAATAGAACAGTCTCCTTGCCAAGAGTTATTTTCATCCTCTACATTTTGGCTGAGAGTGTTTCCTTTAAAAAAAAAAACAAACAAACATAAACGGCTACATTGCTGGCTTCTAAGCTCTTTTCTAAAAATCTATATCCATTAACTTAGAATTTGGGGCTCTTCAGTCATGCCTCAACCTACCTTTTCAGTCTCAGTTCCTGGAACTTCCTTTCATGCATCTTCTGACCTCACATGAACTTTTCAGCATCTCCAAGCATGTCCTATTCTTAATGACTCTGATTTTGCACAGGTCATTGCCACCGTGTGGGGTGCCTTTCCTCCCCCCTTTGGATCAGTCACCTCTCACTCTTCTTTCAAGACCTAGGTCAAATGTCATCTCTTTTTAAAACTTTCAAACTTTTCCCAAGCAAAGCCGTCTCTGGCACTCAAGGCACTATACGTCATCTCGAGAAAATCTGCTGCACTTAACCTGCTGAAATTTCTACCTACATGTGAGTCCTGCTCCTCCTTCCCATCACTGAGCTGTGCATTAATGGAAGGCTTTGCAACCCAGGGCTGGCCCAGAGTCTGGTGTCCAGGGGGTACTGTACTTCTAAAATGTGAGCTAAAGCATGAACAACCTACCCCTACTTTCATTTAAGAGGTTTCAATTACAAAATCATATCAAAACATTTCCTTCCTTTATAGTGTATGTATGTGTGTATATATGTACACACATATATATTCCTTTATAGTATGTGTATATATAGTATATGTGTGTGTATATACAGATGTAGACAAAATATATATTATGTATTTCATACAAAATTTACTAGTGTATAGTATATGTTTTGTAGAGAGCATAGATTTGGTAGAGACTAAGTATTACTGGATCAATTACCTCCTATGACAGAGGGACTGGCCTGAAGGATTGAGAAGGGCGAAGTGTAATCTTAATGTTCATCAGACTCCTAATACTGGCATACATTCCCATCCACTTTTAATGCTGGAGCATAGGGTCTATCTCTCATTGTGGGCAAGAAGCCAAGAACTAGAGAGAATGCTTTTAAAGAAACAGTGCCTACCTCCAAAATGGTATCAAGTCCCCTGCAGGAACTCCTCCATGCACCATAGCTCTTAAACTTTCTTGTCCTGATAGAATTAAATCCTCTTACCCTATTAGAATTAAAACATCCCAGGGAAAAAAAAAATCATCCAGTGACATGTACAATGAGACACATACCTTGAATCTTGTCCTAGTTGGTATGTGTTTAAAACATCTAAGCTATTTGAGTATCTCATAGGAATTTCAAACTTAACATGACCAAGACAGAAAGTCTATTTGCTCCAAGAACCATGACCCTGCCTCTGTTTTGGTGAGTAGTACCAACATCTGCTGGGTTTTAAATCCAGACACCTGAGTGTCATTCTAGAACAGGGTTTCTCAACCTTGGCATGGCTCGCGGTTGGGCTGGCCAAGTCTCTGTTCTGTGTGTGTGTGTGTGTACATGTATGTGTACGTGTGTATATGGGGGCGGGGGATGTCCTGGCACTGCTGGGTGTTTAGCAGCATCTCGGCCCTATCCCCCTAGATGCCAGTAGCACCCCCAGCCCTGGTTGTGACAATCAAAAATGTCACAGATGTTGCTGATGTCCCTGCGGGAGAGGGAGGGCACGTCTCCCCTGGATGGGAACCGCTGCTCTAGATTCCTGCCTTTCCTTCATCCACCGCTTCTGGCCCCAGCCACCCCTCCTCCACTAACAAGTCTTTGCGGTTCTTCCCACCACAGCCCACCACCGTGCTATCTCTTTTCTGCCTCTATCACTTTATCATCCAGTTGAGGGCACTTTCAAGAGTGAAAGGGGGTGTTATTAATAATTAAGTTGAGAAAACAGACATCAGTGAGACTGTCCATGGCAACCCAGGAAGTCTGACCGCCCTGCGGATTGCCCTGGCCCGAGCCTCCGCTGCCCGGGGCCCCAGGGCATGCACCACCCCTGGCTGCTTTGAGAGTTTTCACTCTCATCTCCTCATGGCAGCCACTGTGCTTTCAAAAGCCTTTAAGTCCACTCATGTCATTCCCATGCATAAAACACTCCAGAGGTAGCTTACCATCATTCTCAGAATAAAGCGCAAACTTCTGGCTCAAGCTCCACCCTCCTCTGATCTCACCTCACCAGGCTCTCCTGCATGCTCACCTTACCCCACACTCACTGACTCCCAGTACACGCCTGGCTCTTCCCAGCCAGCATCCTTGTGTTCATCCGCCTCTGCCTGAACACTCTCGTCTCACACGATACATGGTGATTGCTTTTTGCTTCTCGGGTCTCAGTTTAATCTTTTCCCTGTGCTTTTAGGGAGAGCTTCCCCAGGCCCACCCCACCCACCAACACCATCTAATGTAGTCACCACTCCATTTCACGGATCCCTCTTGGTTTCCTTCTGCCATTTATCACACTGCACGTAATGAGTTTTACTTTGTTACTAGGGTATGACTTATGTACAATGAAGCCCCCAAAAATGCACTAATCAAAAGTATAGATACAGCTCAATAAATTTGGACCTTGGTAAATACACCTGTAGCTACCCACCAGACTGAGACAAAGAACATCTCTACCATCCCAGAAAGCTTCCTCATGTGCTTTCAACTTAACAGAGAGTCATCTAATATCTATGGCTAGTAGTCTTCCTATCACCATCTGCAGATATTTATTTGGTTGTTTCCATTCATTTTGTTTCTCCCACTAGAATGTGAATTTCCTGAAAATGGGATCTATCTAGCTCTCCTTTCCCAGTCCAGTGTCTAGCAAAGTTCTGACACATTACAAGTGCTTAACACATGTTTGTGTCTAATGCCTTCTTGTCCTTGACTAAGTAGCCATGCCTAAGTGAATCATCAAGTTAGGCAAAATCTATATTCCAAAAATGGCATGTTTGTGGGTTTTGTAAGTGTTTGTGCGCTTACAATGTTGAAGAACCAATCAAGAATCGCTCTTTGCTCACTCAAGACAAACTCTAGCAGAGACTCCTGATGGGTAAAACTTTTTTAAAAATATATTTTATTGATTATGCTATTACAGTTGTCCCATTCCCCCCCCTTCATTCCCCTCCACCCTGCACACCCCCTCCCACCCACATTCCCCCCCATGTCCATGTGTCATAAGTTCTTTAGCTTCTACATTTCCCACACTATTCTTGCCCTCCCCCTGTCTATTTTCTACCCACCGTCTATGC
>PVKU01017622.1:0-11003 GCA_004027475.1 Anoura caudifer
TAATTTGTACATTTCAATTAGTGTATCCTTCATTTCTGACTGATCTTTTTTATGCTGTTGAGTTCTTCACTAAGTTCCTTGAGCATCCTTATAACCAGTGTTTTTGAATTCTTCATCTGATAGATTGCTTATCTCCATTTTGTTTAGTTCTTTTTCTGGAGTTTTGTTCTGTTCTTTCATTTGGGCCATGTTTCTTTGTCTCATGTTTGGAAACCTCCCTGTGTTTGTTTCTGTGCATGAGGTAGAGCTACTATGACTCCATGTTTTGGTAGCATGGCCTGATGTAGTAGGTGTCCTATAGGGTCCAGTGGCACAGCTTCCTTTATCACCCAAGCTAGGTACTTGAGGTGCACCCTTTGCATTGGCTGAGTTCACTCTCCTCTTGTAGTTGAGCCTTGATTGCTGGTGGCAGGGCAATGGGAGGGATTTACCCAGGCCAATCAGCTGCAAGGACTGGCTATAACCACTGATGACTAACCTCCTTCATTCATGGAGGATCAGCTGTGCTGGGGCAGGGTGGTGGTGCTCCAACACAGTCTGAAGCTGTCTACTGGGTGTGCAGGCTCTGGGTTTTTCTGGGTGGTGGGGGCCCCCAACTGTGTTTTGCCAGGGGCCACCCTGCCTGAAATATAAAGCAAGCTGAGATGGCTGTTACTTGTGCTGGGCTTGTAGATTGCCAGGTGAAGCCAAGCTGTGAATCTAGGCTGGCTGATGCTAGTGCTGGGCCTGGGGTCACTTAGCAAGTTTCATGGGTCCTGGGAGTTCTGAGACTGGCTGTTATTTGTTTGATAGGATTTAGGAAGTTGTGAAGCATGAGCCAAGATTAGCCATTCATATGGAAAAGTCATGGTTAACAGTTTGGGTGGAATGGAATCTCAGGGGATTTCCAGGGTGGGGCAAACAGTGTTAGCCAGGTTGATGGAGTGTCATATATGGCACCAGCCTGGTGAGTCTGTGGCTGTGGGGGGAGGGTTCAAAAAAGAGACAATGGCCTCTGCCTGCCCCTCTATCCAAGAGAAAGCTGTCCCACAGCTCTCACCTTGATGTCAGACACTTCAGTTTCCCCAGGTATGCCACTGTGCCTTTCAAACTATTACCCCTGTGCTGAAGCTCAGAGCGAGTAAGTCTGTGTGTGGGTTCTTTAAGAGAAACTGCTTGGAAGTCCTGAAGTTTCTTCCACTGACTCAATCCCTGCAGGTATTTGCAGCTAGAAGTTATGGGGACTTATCTTCCTGGCATTGGAACCCTGGGCTGGGACTCCTCACTCCTGAGATATCCCTCCTGAATTTTTATCCACCACATATAGATGTGGGACCAGCCCATTCTGCATCTCCTCCCCTTTGCTAATCGGTATGGATGTGGTTTCTTTAATTCTGTAGTTGTCAGACTTCCATTCAACTCGATTACTGACAGTTCTGAGTGATGGTTATTCTGTATATTAATTGTAATTTTGATGTGGTTGTTCAAGGAGGCAAGCTGTGTTCACCTATGTTGCCATGTTGACTGGACGTCTCCAGTACTTTTGAGTGTAACTTTATTTGGAAATAAGTTCTTCGTAGAAGTAATCAAGTTAAGATGAGCTCATTAGGGTTGGCCCTAATACAGTGACTGGTGTTCTTATTAGACAATGGGAAAGGGAATTTGGGCATAGTGACACAGAAGGAGGAGGGTCATGTGAAGATGGATTCAGAGATTGTAATTATGCTGTCAGAGAATACCCAAACCAAAGAATGCTTGAGGCTGCCAAACATTGGGAGAGACAGGGAGGATCAGATGATCCACTGTAGAGGTGGTGCCTTTGAAAGAGGAGCTAAAGGTGACGACAATAGGGATGAAATTATATCCAGAGAAATTATGGAAGAGCATTTTCTTATCTCTTACATACTAGATCTTTTATGACACAAACATATGGATGATTGAGACTTACACGGAGACCCTGTCCCTTTTTTGTTGTGCTTGATTTTGCTTTTAGTGTGCTGGGATAAGTACTAATCATATTGTTCCTCTGCTGATCCCATACTCATTCAATTCCTAATTTATACCCAGAGAATCTCCTTAAAGTTTATGCTGTCACAGGTAGAAATGGGAGAATGGGTGGGCATTAGGTGTTACCACCAGACTTCAAAGAAGATTTTGGCCAAAGAATGAGATGGAAACATTTTTCATTCTCTAAGCAAAGTTTTCTTATCCTTGTGATATATACTTAAAGGGGAGTAATGAGAGAAGGTGGGAGAGCCTATTCCTTCCCCTCCCCACCAAGAGCTCAGAGGTGTCAAAATTAATAGCAGGAAGCTGCATAGAAGGTACACAAGAGTTATCCTTCTTCTTGAGAACCTCTGACCACCAGTGGTCAAGCTGCATTTGTCCACTTGGAAGTGACACTCTTCCCAGTTTCCCATCTGACTCACCCTGATATAATCCCCTTTATCATGCTTGCCAAATTGAGGATGGCGTGAAGAGAATGCCTTGTTGCTGACCAAGATGAGACTATACAGACTACCTTTGATATTGCCTGTTTAGCTAAAATATCAGTAGAAACCACCATTGATATTATATTAGCTTTAATGTATTTCCTTACTAAGATCTATAAAATATATACCAACATGCACAAGTGTTAATTATCATCTAAATGCTAATACTGGCCTCATGGTAGGTGGTCTGTAAGTATTTTTCAGATGCATGAATTGGTCAAGTCTGTGGTCATTAATATTCTTGGGATTTGTTATATTCTTGGATGCTCTAAAAATGGGGATTGATTTTGTGCTGATGCAGTTCACTATGGAACTCATTCTATTTGATAGCAAATGGTGTGCATTTAAAAGACAAGTTCCCAGGGAAAAGCGGGGAACAGAGGAATATCACAAAGCCACCTGGGCAGCCAGGAGTGAGCTTGTGGTCTTTAGTTCAGCAGTCCTCTCAGGTGAGCCAAATGTGAGAAACAAGGCAGATTCTTACAGGCCATTCTCTCTAGAGAAGCTGAAGTCACACTTATGAAATACATGTCAGATTATGCCCCTCCCCTGATTAAGACCCCTACATGCTCTGTCTCTCACCTAACTATCCAGTCTCATCTCTGACCCTTTCCTTTTCTCTACATCAGCTGAACAAGCCTTCCGTTTGTTTCTCGAATCAAACACTCATTCTTGTCATATAGCTCTTGTATCTTTTGTTTTTTCTACACACCACTGTGCCATTGGAATGTTTTAAGCAAGGAAGTGACATGATTTGTTTGATGAATGGATGGAGGAATTTTCAGTGACGAGTGGTGGCTGGGAGTGGAAAAGAGGCATCCCCCTTTTAGCCCTTATGTCTGATGCCTTTTCACTTAAAATATCCCAAAGTCATTTTTTGTTGAATCAATCCCTTCAAAGCTGCTTGGGTTTTATGTTCAGAGAAGTTGTCCCAGGAACATTGTACTTACATAGGTCCAGCCCAAGGGCTTTCTGATGGCTATTTGAGGAGGCTTGGCTCATTGTCATTTTGAATGGAATTTCAAAAGCCATGACTGAGAAAACATGCCAATGCTGAAACAGTTCTCTTTAGGGACTGTTCTTCTAACATCTGTGTTGTATCGATGTGTTCCTCCAGGTAGATGCACCAACATTTAAAGATTTGATAGAGAGGGGAGAGATTTGAGGATTCTCAAGGAGTCCCATGCTGAGGGGATCACACTATTGAAGTACATTCAGTTTATTTCTACCGAACAGCTAATTCAGTGTTATTAAGCACAGGATTTGGCAGGAGTAGTCCAAATAAGCTATGCGTAAGGGAAAAAATGATAGATTTCACAATTTAACTGGAGATATTAAATTGCTATGACTCTGACTGTGGATCAGAAATAGCTGTTCATAATGACAGTGCAGAAGGTTTTGTATTAAACTGGTCATTCCTCAGCTGTCGGAGGTAGCTGTATGTGGAGTCCGAGCTGGTGCTCTCAACTAACTCTGAACCATGATTTCAGGTATTGGAAAGGGCCTTCTGTTGCTGACCCAGCGAAATACTTTGCCCGCCTGCTCAGTGGTTTAGATACTTATTTTAAGAGCAGGCAGATTTATGATGCATACAATGGAATTCTGTAGATTGAGAATGATCTAGATTTATATTTAATGGCATGAAAATATAGCCAAGATACATTATCAACTGAAAGTCACAACTGTAAGTTCATACAGTTTAATAAAAATTACAGGTAAGCATCTATTGTTTTACAGCATTATGAGATATAATTGATATATAAAATTGTGTAAGTTTAAGATGTGATGATTTGATATGCATATATATTGCAGAATGTTTACCACAATAAGGTTAATTCACACATCCTTCACCTTACATAATTACCATTTTGTTGTTATGATGAGAACATTAAAGCTCTATTCTCATAGCAACTCTGAAGTATGTAATGCCAAGTATTGGTAAGTACAGTTATCATGATGTACCTTAGGTCCCCAGAACTTAATTTATCTTATAACTGAAAGTTTGTACCCTTTGGTCAACATCTCCTCATTTTTCCTACTCCTCAGCCATTGGCAGCGACTCGTTTCTATGAGTTTGGTGTTTTTAGATTGCACATATAAGTGCACTCATACAATACTTGTCTTTTGCTGTCTGTTTCACTTAGCGTAATACCCTCAAGGTATATTTATGATTTTTGAAAAGACATGAAGGAGATAAGCTTGACTATTACACACCCGAATGTTAGCAGGGGCAATTTATGGGGCCACAGATTACCTGTGCTTCTGTGCAAGGGTAAGTCCTGGTGGGAGGTAATGCACAGAGGTGGACATCTCTCACGACAGTCATTTTCAAATACAAGTTTTATCAATCTGAAATGCTAACATATAAGACAGATTAGAGTGGAATTGCTCTCACTGAAATGGCAGAGAAGAAGCAGATCTTTTTGTACCCCTGCTCTCTTGTCCCCCATTCCCCTGCATTTGTTCCAGGCATTTCCTGGGAACAATGAAATCTGGGGAACACAGTTTAGATACCACTGCCCTGGGGAAGGGAGGAGCAAGCCCTAGAGTTGGGTCTTACAGCAATTATCTTAAAAGAAGCCATCTGCACAATAAATAATCCAACTAGCCTGGACTGCATACCTTCAAGTGTGCTGTGGTCACAGCAGTCAGGTATTAAATAAAAATATTAAACAAATGCTAAATAATCCATTATGGTCTAAGATGTAGTATCTTTGTGTTCCTTTGGTGCCATGGAACTTTACTGTTAGTGTGGACAGATGTGAAGAGGCTATGATCGCAAACCCAGAAGGATGTTGTGCAGCTATTATGCTCAAGAAAAAATCCTGTTACTCAGAAAGAGCTGGGGCACCGTTATTCATTGCCCATGGTTTGGGGAGGTTTGAGAAACCTCTCAAACCTCTGAGCTTTGAGAAACTATGTGGAAAAGATTTTTATTTGCAGAGCTTCTGGTATGGTGGCTGCTGAATTGTTTTCCAAGGGCACGGACCCCGGAAAGGTACTTGTGGGGACAGAAGAAGGTTGGTGGCCTCGACACACTGGGCACCCCCCCAACTTAGATGAGTTATGTTACCCTTTATGTATCACTATGCCAGCTAAGGTTTATTTGAAAGAAAAAATCTGTAGAAAAGTACATGTTTGAATACTACTGCTTAACATGGCAAGTGGCGTGCTAAAATTGGAAATGTTTTTGCTATTGGGTCAAGTGCTTGTTTCTGTAAGCTCAAAATTTAAATTCAAGACAGGCATAGTTTTGATCTGTGAGATGGAAAGGGAAAATTTTATGCATTAATCTTTTGCCTTACTTGTGATCATTTATTTGCTGCAGTGAACTAAGATAAAATTATGTTAACTTTTAAAAAAATAATTTTTTTTGGTAAATTGTAGGAAGCTTGGAAAATGTCATTATGCATAAAGACAAAAACAATTCATCACATTCCCACATCCAGAGAAAACTACAAGTAACACAATTGGTGCATTTTAAGTCTCTTCTGTACACTCATCTATGTGCTTACATATTCAGATTGGTAGTGAATGGAAAGTTTTCTTTTCTGTTCCTATTGTTTTATATCATATTGTGAGCATTTCCCCCATTATTCAAAGTTTCATTGTGTGTAGGTATCATAATTTGTTTTACTACTCTGTTCCTTTTGGATATTTAGGTTGTTTTAAAATTTTTACTCATATGAATAATGCAGGGTACCTCTTTATAAATGAATATTTAATAGTACCTTATATTTTCTACCAGAGAGAGGCCTAGAAATATGATTACTGAGTAAAAGGTTGGAAGGACTACCTTTAAAGCCACACACACAAACGCGCAGGTGCAGTGCTCGGCTTCAGGAGAACACCTCCACCCTTGTACGAGGTGAGTGGTTGCTGTTGCTTCCTCCTCAGCCCTGCGCATTAGCATTGCTGTTGGGTTTTTTGGGGGGTGGGGTGGGGGCAATTTGATCCATCCATTTAAGAAATATTTATTAAGCACCTACTGTGTTATAGGCCCCATTCTAAAAAGGGGGAGGTAAAGCAGAAATGACACAAAGTTTTTGCTCTCATTGAACTTATATCTAGCAGGGAGACTGACAGTAAACAAATGCATGAATGTATAATGTGCGTCATTGTACGACTGCAGCAAGCTGCTTTCACAATAAGCATTGGTGGGGGGGGTGGCTGTGGTGACATCTGCCACCAATTATCTCCGAGGTCCCTTTCAGGATGTGCAAGACATGCTAAACATAAGATGCATGCTAAAACATAAGACGTGCAAGATCTTAAGATAAACATAAGATGTCTTATTCATTTGGGCCACTTTATTTTGTAATGAAGTACATTCATTTATTAGTTCATTGTTTTCTTCTACATAATCCCTTTAGGATTTGGAGTTCTTTATTACAGGTCACCAAATTAGTGCAGTGCTTTTATTTTTTATTTCAGTAATTATAATAATTTGTATGCCACAAAATTTATATGGCACAAAAGAGGCAGTATGAAGAGTCAAGATTACTTGAGACTTTTACATGCCTGTTTCCTCCGTTTCTGTTGTTTCCTCACAATAGTGCTAAGGAATGGTGAAGGAGGGATAGTGCCTTCCTTCCATCTTTAGTGTTTGTCATTGTGTGGTTAGAGGACAAAAATGAGATTTCTGAAAATACTGAGTGCTTCAAATACTCAGAGTATATATTTAACATGACAGATATAATTAAAGATCTTTCTCTCAAACTTGATAGTAATGACAAGTACTCTTACTGATGTTAGGGATGTACCCAGTTTCTGCAGGTGTTCTTGTGCAAGGCAGAGAGGCATATGAAGAGTTCTGCTGTGTTTAGGAGCGTGCACTCACGGTCCTGGCTGCCTGGTGCAAATCCTGGCTCCACCAGAACGGTTCATCTCTTGGGGCCTTGGACTCTCGCCATCCTATGGATTTTGAGGATTATGTGAAGTTCTTAGACTGTGCCTGGACCCTAAAAAAAGGCTCAATAATTTTAAGATGATGTTGTTGTTGTTATTATTTTATATTTATTTACCACTATATCTTTAAGAACTGCTCCCAGACCCTTGGGCCAGATGAGCTATGTATTAGGGTCACTTTCTTATTCAATTTTGCAACTAATCACATTCATCTACTACAGGGGTGTCAAACTCGTTTTCACCAGGGGCCACATCAGCCTCGTGGTTGCCTTCAAAGGGCTGAATGTAATTTTAGGACTGTATAAATGTCACTACTCCTTAACAGTTAAGTGAGAACTTGGCACTGCTGCCCGGTACAAACAAGGTGCCAGGCTGGATAAAACAAGGTGGAGGGACGGATTTAGCCTGTGGGCCTTGTGTTTCCCACCTGTGTTCTAATAGTTCTGCTCTCAAACTTCCCAGAAGATCTGATTTTTGTGTCTACTCTCTTTTCTTCACTCAATGTTTTTGATTTCTGGCTACAACAGTTTCTGCTCCCTTTTCCTAACAGTGATACATGTTATAGTCAGACACAGTTTCTACTCTGTGCAGCTGTCCTACCTAGTTCAGTATCCTTCTGGTGACCTCCATTATGTGACAACAGTGGCTTCACCCAATATGCAAGTGAGATCCGCTGAGGTGACTGATCTTCTCTTGTGATTGGTGCATCTCCCAGGATTGTGATATTTTGTGCATCCCTTCAACGTTAGCATCTTTCACCAGTTCTCCAATTATCCAGTGACTGGAAACATTTTGAAACATGAGTTCTTATGTAGGTTAATGAACTTTGGACATTTTGGGGAAAATCTCTCTTATCTCATGATCACAGATTTCCTACATGTTTGTCTTGTTTCTCTTTCCTCTCTTCTCACACATTCCCTGCTGGAGAAGTTTCCATGGACATGTGCAAAGGTTGAGTTGGCTCATGTATTGGTGATTTTTACCTTGACTGCATGTTGCAATTTTCTTCTGCAGTTTAGAAAATACCGTTGTTGAGTTTCCAGCCCCCAAAATTCAGATTTAATCTGTCTGGGGTGTGGTTATCAAGGCGTGGTTTTGTGTGTTTTAACAAGCCTTCTGGTTGATTCCGATGCACGCTAAAATTTAAGAACAACTGGTCTTGGGTATGTGGCCTGGTCCTGGGGCCTTTCTAGTGAGACAATTCTAACGTGCTGCCTCTGAAGAGCCACGGCATTGGCTCCCTGTGTGTGGATCATGTAATCTTTAAGAAGTATCAGCTTTTAAAAATGAGTCAAGCTTTTAATGACAAGGGTTCTGTATAAACAGAAGTAAAATTTTCATTCATTTGTAAACTCCTACTTGTGGACATATGGTAGGTTGGATTACGAAATTGTCTCTGAATGAAGCTCAGCTTTCAGTTTTCTAATACAAGACAGCTTTATTATTGATCCATGGTGTCTACTTCTGGAAAATTGTATGTTATTGATAAATCTTTGGCATGGGATATTGAGTTAGGTCTATTCTTGCATTTCACTGCATTCCTAATTAAGCCCGTTTATGTGAAAGACTTGACAGACGAGACTTGGAGTTAAATGTATTGATTTGCATATTGATTTTCTTTGAATCTTGTAGCTGCCACTGTATATCACAGCTGACCAGAATCTGCTTTGTTTTGATAAGGAAGATAATTTTGACAGTTGGGTTTATTGCTTAGGCTGTTAAATTGCAAAATAAAATAAAAGTTAACCATTTTCTTTTATGGCAGTTGGAAGAAAGGTTCAGATTAAAGTGACTAGGTTGAATGTTGGCAAGGAGGTGTTTATTTACCCTGGATTTAACAGTTCTGTTTATCTCTAAAACATCCTCAAATAATTCTGTAGCACTGGATCTCTACTTTAACAAACTTAGAATCCCCAGGAAGACCTGTTGAACTCAGATCCCTGGGCCCCATCCCAGAGTTTTCTGATTCAGTAGGTCTAGGGTATGACCTGAGATTTTGCCTCTGACAAGTTCCCAAGTGACATGGTTGCTCCTGGTGGTGGTAGTGGGGTGACACACTTTGAGAACCATTGTTATATAGCATTTTATATTATTATATCTCATAGTGCAATAGTACCTTGTTACATAGGGTATATCTGAGGGAAAATGATAAACATTATCTTTCAAAGATTATCCAAGAATGTGTTTTATCATAGGGAGTAGAAATATGCTAGAATAATTCCAAAATGTTTGCTTTAAATACAAATTTCATATTCTCCTAATTCTATTTATAGCTATGGGGCCCCATAATAATGTAAAAACAGCTATCCAACTCAGAGATTTATAAAGCATTTTTGACCTTACCATGTCCACTCACATGATGGGAATTGTTCTGTGCAATGTTGAAAGCCTAATTCAGAAGATAAACATTTCTGGAAAATGATGTTAGTGCAGCACAGCACTGGGTCCCCATGACAGTACCTTTTCCATCTCCTCCCAGTTCATGTCCTAACTAAGTCTATATTCTTGGTCCTTGGCATCTACAGCTAGAGCACCCAAAATTAGATAGTAAAAATTTCCATTGCAACTGAAGGCTTTCAGATTCTGGATGTCCAAGCCAACCATTATAAGCCCATACATCAGTTAGCAGGCATCTTTTGTACATAAAAATTCTGAGTTACATAACTTCTTTTACAGAGGGAGGGGGGGAAGGAGATCCCTACATCCTACCTCCTAACCTCAGGGAGCCTACAAAACAATGAAGTACCAAAAGGAAGTGCTGTGCCTCCAGACTACTAAGATGCTATTTTAGAGAAGGCAAATACTCATCATAAATGTGTCTCTAATAAGCCTTCATTAAGGGAATACAGATCTTACAGTAGAGGTATCTTACACAGAGACAGGTTTGTATATCTGTTTGTTGGGAGACAATTCTTCATGGGTCTCTTGCATTTCTACACGTTTTTACATGTCAGGGTCTTAATTGTTCTAGGCTAACTTTTCAAGGATACTTGTATAGTGAACCACTTTGGAATACAGAGATAGTTTCCTCCTCTGTAGTAAAGTGCAGGCATTTATATTGCCTGTTATAAAAGATTTGGATTCCCTAAACTCAGCACTCATCTCCTAAAATGCAACTCACCCCATGGGCAGATGTCATCTGACCCTCTTCACACCACCTGTTGGAATTGGGGCTTAGAGAGATGGTACAAAAATACTGACATTGTGGCTATAGCTGTTGCTATAATAAACTGTCCCTTGTCTGTTGACTTTGGCATCCTTTCTTCTGCTCCAGCATCCACAAAATTGTGGCAGGCTCATTTGTTAAGTTGCAAGTAGGGAAAATATCAGAGCCCTTCACAATTCTTTTTTTTAAAAAAATATATTTTATTGATTATGCTATTACAGTTGTCCCATTTTTCCTCATCATTCCCCTCCACCCTGCACACCCCCTCCCACCCTCATTTGCCCCCTTTAGTTCATGTCCATGTGTCATAAGTTCTTTAGCTTCTACTTTTCCCACACTATTCTTGCCCTCCCCCTGTCTATTTTCTACCTACCATCTATGCTACTTATTCTCTGTACCTTTTCCCACTCTCTCCTCCTCCCACTCCCCTGTTGCTAACCCTCCATGTGATCTCCATT
>PVKU01017623.1:0-11010 GCA_004027475.1 Anoura caudifer
ATCTGTGAGTTTGCTGTCTTTTTACTGTCCTATTTTTTATCTTCTTTTTCTTAGATAAGTCCCTTTAACATTTCATATAATAAGGGCTTGGTGATGATGAACTCCTTGAACTTGACCTTATCTGAGAAGCACTTTATCTTCCCTTCCATTCTAAATGACAGCTTTGCTGGATAGAGCAATCTTGGATGTAGGTCCTTGATTTTCATGACTTGGAATACTTCTTTCCAGCCCCTTCTTGCCTGTAAGGTCTCTTTTGAGGAATGAGCTGACAGTCTGATGGGAACTCCTTTGTAGGTGACTGTGCCCTTATCCCTTGCTGCTTCTAGAATTCTCCTTCATTTTAATCTTGGGTAATGTGATTATGATGTGCCTTGGTGTGTTCCTCCTTCGGTCCAACTTCTTTGGGACTGTCTGAGCTTCCTGGACTTCCTGGAAGTCTATTTCCTTTGCCAGATTGGGGAAGTTCTCCTTTATTATTTGTTCAAATAAGTTTTCCATTTGCTGCTCTTCCTTTTCCCCTGTGGTACCCCTATATTTCAGATGTTGGGATGTTTAAAGATGTCCTGGAGGTTCCTAAGCCTCTCCTCATTTTTTTGAATCCTTGTTTCTTCATTCTTTTCTGTTTGGTTGTTTCTTTCTTCCTTCTGGTCCACTCCATTGATTTGAGTCCCAGTTTTCCTGGTATCACTATTGGTTCCCTATGGGTTTTTCTTCATTTCACTTATTGTAGCCTCCATTTGTCCCTCTAATTTGTAACCAAAGTCAACCAATTCTGTGAGCATCCTGATCACCAGGGCTTTGAATTGTGCATCTGATAGGTTAGCTACCTGTTGGTCACTTAGATGAATTGGCTCAGGGGCTTTTATCTGTTCTCCCGCTCGAGCCCTTTTGTGTGTGTGTGTGTGTGTGTGTGTGTGTGTGTGTGTGTGTGTGTGTGTGTCTGGTCACGGCGGTGAGGGGAGGAGCCTTAGGTGTTCTCCAGGGTAGGGGAGCCCAGTCACTGGGTTGTGATGGTGTATGTGGGGGTGGGGTATGAGAGGGAACAATGGTGCTTGCTCTGCTCTCTCTCAGATTCCAGTCCCTTCTGCCTCTTTCCCCAAGCAAATTGGGCCCTTCTGGCCCTGATATCCATGTGATTGGGCTTGTGTACGTTCTAGGACCCTGTGGGTCTCTCCAGCAAACTCTCCTGTGAGGCTGGGAGTCTCTCCTGGCACTTCAAGCCCCACAAGTGTCTTCGATCGGTGTTTTTAGGTTTTATTTCCTGGCGCTGGGACCCTGAGTTGCGAGGTCTGTGTTGCTCCCCGTTTTTACTTGGATTAACTGCGTGTGAATGTGGGACCGCGTGGTCAGCCAGCCACCTTGTGCGTCCCCACTGGGTCTTCCTGTTTCCACCCCGTGCCCGGGGTCCGCTAGCCACTGCCTGTGCTCCTGAGGTTTGCCAGCTGCTGCCTGCCTGCCTGGGTCTTCCAACCTCTACTTTTTCCTGCCGCTACTCTGCCCCTCTTACTGGTCTGGATGAATGGTTGTCAGACTTCCGTACAGTTCAATTTTCTATCAGTTCTGATTGTTTTCTTGTTTCTAAATCTTTGTTGTCTTTAATTTTGGTTGTGCGAGGAGGCATAGTGTGTCTATCTACACCTCCATCTTAGCTGGAAGTCCAGTGACTGGTTTCTTTTAATGTTTTCTGTCTCTGTTTTTTGTTTGCTATCCCTTTGTGGAAATTCTAAGTGAGTTTATCTACTCTTCCCCTTAGTTCATTGAGCATCCTTATAATCAGTGTTTTGAACTCTGAATCTAGTAGATTGCTTATCTCCATTTGTTTAGTTCTTTTTCTGGAGTTTTTTTTTTCTGTTCTTGCATTTGTGACATGATTCTTTGTCACCTCATTTTCACTTCCTCCTTGTTTTTGTTTCTGTATATTAGGTGGAGCTGCTGTATCTCTCAGGCTTGGTAGAGTGGCCTTGTGCAGTAGCTGTCCTGTAGGGTCAGTGACAGAGCCTCTACAATTATTGAGCTAGGCACTCCAGGTGTGCCCTTGTGGGCTGTGTAACCCTCCTGTTGTAGTTGAGCCTTAATTGCTGTTAGCACCTCAGTGGGAGGGATTAACCCCCAAGCCAGTGGGCTCCAAGCATTGACTGGGAACATTGGCTGCCACCACTGTGGAGGATCAGCTGTGTAGGGCCTGACCCCTCAGTGCAGTACTTACTTCAGCAGGGCTGTGGTCCCCAGTGAGTTTGCCCCTTGAGTGTGTCACTGTGGAAGTGGGAAAGGCTTTACTCCTGAGTAAAAAATACAACTAAAAGCTGGACTTGCTTAGTAGTGTGAGAACTATTGCTGTGCATGTTATTATTGAATGGCTTGTAGGAAAAATGAATTTATTGTTTTGAGTCTGAAATTCTTTGTCCCCTTATTCCTTTTCACCTCCTTTAGACAGTTTCTTTTATAACAAATTTTGATAAAAGGTTTTTTGAGAATGAATAATTGGGCTGAAACAGAATAGACTATTAATTTATCTTTACATGACTAGGGGAAATAGCCTAAAGAGAGAGGTTGGAGGTTAAAGAAATAGAAGGGGATGATTGTGGAGCCAGAAACCTTGGAATGCAAGCACTGGTGGGAGCAAGATCACAAAGGTAGAAGAATGGACCTTGAAATGACACAGCTGGCAGAAGTGAGATTGCTGGAAAAGTCTAATTTGTTCTCACTGACAAAACTGATATATTAATGTCATCAGAAGTTATTTTTGGCTTTTGGGAAATACTCATAATCACATTTTTGCCTTTCCTTTAGCCACTGCTGATTGCTGTGTGAATCAGACTGGGGCATGAGAAGGGGGCAAAACCTAAATCATGGAATAATGTTTGTAGTAGTGGTGACTCAGAAAGAATTTGGTTGGCTAGTTAGTTTCGAAACCATGGAACTCTTAACTGGTCATTTTTCTTAAAAAAATTTTTTTTAATTGTATTTTTTTGGTCATTCTTCTTTGTTAGAAATTAGTTCAAATGTCAGGGTAAGATCATATGGTTTCACTCATTTGGAATCTAATGAACTGAACTAACAGGAAAAATGGGGACAGACTTGTAAATGGAGAGCAGGATGACAGCTAAGGGGGTATAGGTGGGGGGGTTGAGGAATGAGCAAAAAGGAAGAAGAACTCAAGGACATGGATAACAGTGTGGTGATTGCTGGGGGGAGGGTGATATAAGGGACTAAATGATAATGGGGAAAATACAATAAAGATTAAAGTATTTAAAAATAATAAAATAGACACCAAAATTTTTTTATTGCAATTTCGGTCATTATTAGAAATTAGTAGTTCAATTATTGTCAGAGTAAGATAAGTTTTGTCATTTGTGAGTCAGCTGCTTTTTATTTATTTATTTATTTTTACATTTTATTTGTTGATTTTTTTTTTTTTTAAGAGAAAGAGGAAGGGGAAGAGAGAAACATCGATTTGTTGTTCCATTTATTTATGCATTCATTGGTTAATTATGTGCCCTGGCCAGGCATTGAACCTGCAACCTTCATGTATTGGGATAACACTCTAAACAAATGAACTCCCTGGCCAGGGCTGCCAGCTACTTTTTAGAAGATATCAAGCAAACTCAATTCTAGTACTTAACCATGGGCAGCTAATTAAGCACAGTAAATTAAAGCTGTCTTATTCTAAAACACTTCACTTAAACAATGTCTACTACACATTTCCCACTATTGGTTAGTCCTAATCCTCAGTGCTTTTACATGGTTGTACAGCCTCGTGTATGAAACACTGTGACTTTTCCTTGAAGATTGCCTGCTTTCTCATACCTTGTAGTCTGTACATGTTAGATATAGTGTGCCTACCTTTTCTATCTGGGAAACATCTTCAAGACTAGACTCCAGTCTCCTTAGGCAACCTTATATGTTCCTCCTTCTCCAATTCTTGAGCCCTCTATATTCTTTTATTTGAGTATTAATCACATTATTATAACTGTCTTGTCTGTCTAGCTGTGTAAGGGTTCTGTCATTTTTCTTTGTTTTCCCACCATTTGCCTGTAGGTCTGAGGCATTATGGATGCTTAAGTATTTATTGAATAAAAGAATACTCCCCCCACACACACTTTTTTAAAAAAGACTTTATTTATTTTCAGAGAGAGGGGAAGGGAGGGAGAAAGAGAGGGAGAGAAACATCAGTGTGTGAGAGAAACATCAGTTGGTTTCTTCTTACACACCCCAGGGTGTGTGAGAACCTGCCCCACAACCCAGTGACAAGGAATCAAACCAGTGACCTCTTAGTTCACAGGCTGGTGCTCAATCCACTGAGCCACACCAGGTAGGGCTGTTCTCTTTTTAAAGTATTAGCACCTTGGTTTATTCTAACTCCCTCATTTATAGCTAACGATACAACAGTGAAAAATGCAGCTGTGACTTTTGTAAAGTTACCATATCCATTAGTGACATAGCTGGGACCTAAATTTGGTCCTTGTGATTCTCATTACAGTGTTCTCATTTGCCAGTGTGACAATCTAAATTGCTTTCTTCTTGTGTTGTAATTGAGATTAATGACATTGAGGGAATCATTTTAATTTTTGATGACAGGGAGTAAATCAAATGTGTTATAATAAAGTAGGGTCATTTTGAGACTGGAGGCCTTTAAAACAGTACTTGGGGATCCATGGATAAAACTGGATTTCCAAGTCCCCTGAAATTGTATGCTAAAGTGTGTGTGCGCAATCGCTGGGATATTTAGTTTCTATGTGATTACATAGCTTTTGTCAGATTCTTAACTCTCTGTGACTCTTCAAAAGATAAGGCCCGGCTGGTGTGATTCAGCGGATTGAGTATGGGCCTGCAAACTGGAGGGTTGCTGGTTCAACTCCCAGTCAATCCACATGCCTGGGTTGTGGGCCAGGTCCCCAGTAGGGGGCATGGGAGAGACAACCACACATCGATGTTTCTCTCCTTGTCTTTCTCCCCCTGTCTTTCAAAATAAATAAAACCTTTGAAAAAAAAAAGTTCTCCATTATTGCTTCTCTGTAGTCCAGGGTTGAATGGGTCTCTGTCTTTCCAGCTGTAGGCCCTCTCTCTCCCTCATGCCAGAGTTGCCATTGCCTCTCAGCAGCTCTGTCTCTGTCTCTTTCTCTCTCTCAGGGTCTAGGGTGCATTGCCAGATTACTCCAGATGTTTCTTGTGTCTTGTATCTTGTATCCAGATGGTGGTTCAGGGGGAGCTCCATTCATGGAGAACTACCCAGTTCATGTCTCCATGTGTTGCTCTCAGCCTCTGTGCACTGCTCTCAGGGCGAGACAATAGAAGCAGTCCAGGACCCATGTGCTGGGCTGCACTGGATAATAGCATCCCAAGGGCTGGCCCCTGGCAAGGGATGCATTCCAGCATGGGGCCCTGCCTCTGGGAGCTGGTTTTCAAGCATGTGGGACCTAAGATGCAATCGGTCCTGGCATCTGCCACTCCCGCCAGTGTAGGGCAAGGTGAGAGAGAGAGGGGCTTCTGTCCACCTTCTGTTTTAAAGTCCTCTGCCAAAATCCCATGTACATCAGAAGCCAGTGGGAGTGTCTGGCTTTACAATCAGTGTGTTCCATGTTCTCCATGTTTGCCTTTTCCCCTCTTCCAGCCTCCATGTTTATCAAGGGGGCAAAGTCTTAAACCACGCATGCTCTATACAAGCTCCCTTCTGCTGAGTCACAAGCTGGTCAGCTGCCTTGGGCAACCCGCCTTCTCCTGCAGCCACTCCCTTCACTCCCTTCACCAGAGTGGGCAGGGACGAGACACTTTCAATCTTTGATTCTGCCTTGTATTTTTCTTCTTGCCCTCTGCCTTTTCCCAGGATCTGGCGTGACCCCTTTGTTATAGTGCTATTTTAAATGTATTTAAGGTAGTGTTAATTTAATACTCTATTAATGGTAGAGTAATAGTAATATATTATAAATATCTTTTGACACCTTTAAGATGAATCCATGAAAGAGAGATATGCACATACATAAAGTCCTCCAAAATTTACCATGTGATTTCAGGGCTTTCATAGGCCCCCTAAAGACTATTTGAGGTTGGTGACCTTTAAGAAAGAAATCCTGGTCAAGAAACTTAAAGATTAGATACTTTTACCTGTGGATTTCTTTTTTGTGTGTGTGTGTGTTTTTTTAAGATTTTATTTATTTATTTTTAGAAGGAGGGGAAAGAAGGGAGAGAAACATCAATGTGTGGTTGCTTCTTGAATGCTCCCCACCAGCAACTCAGGCCTTTAACCCAGACATGTACCCTGACTGGGAATTGAACTAATGACCTTTTGGTTCACAGGCTAGCACTCAGTCCACTGAGCCACACCAGCCAGGGCTGTCTATGGATTTCTAATACCTTCTTCAAGGTAATAGTTTAGTGATTGCTTCTTTTAATGTATTCTTTTTGTTCTTTCACAATCCAGTATGTCTGATTTAATATACTGTTTCTTCTGTCAGTTTCTTTTCGTTCATGCCACTAATCGTTAGTAACTTCATTTTTTTTATTTTTTAAAATATATTTTATTGATTATGTTATTACAGTTGTCCCATTTCCCCCCTTCATTCCCCTCCACCCTGCACTCCCCCTCCCACCCACATTCCTCCCCTTTAGTTCATGTCCATGTGTCATAAGTTCTTTAGCTTCTACATTTCCCACACTATTCTTGCCCTCCCCCTGTCTATTTTGTACCCACTGTCTATGCTGCTTATTCTCTGTACCTTTTCCCCCTCTTTCCTCCTCCCACTCCCCTGTTGCTAACCCTTCATGTGATCTCCATTTCTTTGTTTCTGTTTCTGTTCTATTGGCTTAGTTTGCTTTTGTTTTAGGTGTGGTTGTCAATATCTGTGCATTTGCTGTCTTTTTACTGTCCTATTTTTATCTTCTTTTTCTTAGATAAGTCCCTTTAACATTTCATAACTTCATTTTTTTAATAAAAAGATTTTATTGGTTGTTTTGAGGATAAGTACATAGACATTTCAATTTGTACACAAGTCTTAACATAAATACCAAAAATGTAAAGTCAGGAGTTCTGGCCAAGGTAGATAGATGTATATGTAGATATGCTTTGCTTCTTCATACAGCCAAAAGAAGGACAGCAATTAATTTAAAAACAATAACAGAACTGCCAGAAAATTAAACTGTATGGAAGTCCAACAACCAAGGAGTTAAAGAAGACAGTATTCCAGACTGGTGGGAGGGGCAAGATGGGCACCAGGGTCGGAGAGGACATGCTGCAAGGCACCAGTTGGCAGACCTGGAAGTTCCACATTTGCTTGCAGATAAACCAGGAGGAACAACTGGGGAGCAAGACAGATGATGAAATCCAGGGTTCCAGGACAGGGAAATACAGCCTCAAAACCTCTGGCTGTAAAAACCTGTGAGAGTTGCACTGGTGGAAGAAATTCCCAGCCTCATAGGAGAGTTTGTTGGAGAGACCCAAAGGGTCCTAGAATGTTCACAAACCCACCTACTCAGGAACCTGCATCAGAAAGGCCCACTTTGCTTCTTGGTAGCATAGGAAGTGACTGAAAGCAGGATGAGAGCCAAGCAATGGCATTGTTCCCTCTGACCCCTCCTCCACATACAACACCCTAACCTGGTGAAGTAGCTTGCCCAGTCCTGGCCAATGCCTAAGGCTGTGCTCCTTACAACCTAACAGGTGCACTGACACAAAGAAAAAATGGCCCAAATGAACAGATCAAAATTCCGGAAAAGAACTAAGCAACGAGGAGGTAGACAGCCTGTCAGATGCAGAGTTCACAACACTGGTAATCAGGATGTCCACAGAAATGGTTGAGTATGGCTGCAAAATAAGAAGTGAAGGCTATACAAAGTGAAATAAACATATACAGGGAACCAACAGTGAAGGGAAGGAAACAAAAGGAAGAAATAAACATCCAGCTCGGACAGAATGAGCAAACAAGAATTTGCAAAAATAAGGAGAGGCTTAGGGACAACTTTAAATATTCCAACATCCGAATCATAAGGGTGCCGGAAGGAGGACAACAGCAAGAAATTGAAAACTTATTTGAACAAATAATGAAGGAAAACTTCCCTGATCTGGAGAAGGAAATAGACATGAAAGTCGGGGAAACTGAGAGAGTCCCAAAGAAGTTGGAACCAAGGAAGAACACACCAAGACACAGCACAATTAAATTACCCAAGACTAAAGATAAGGAGAGAATCTTAAAACCAGCAAAAGGAAAGGAGAGAGTTACCTACAAAGGACTTGCCAAGGGCTGTCGACTGATTTCTCAAGAGAAACCTTATGGGAAAGAAGTGGCTGGAAAGAAGTATTTGAAGTCATGAAAGGCAAGCACCTACATCCAAGAATACTCTGTCCAGCAAAGCTATCATTTAGAATGGAAGGGCAGATAAAGTACTTCTCAGATAAGGTCAAGTTAAAGGAGTTCATCATCACCAAGCCCTTATTATATGAAATGTTAAAGGGACTTACCTAAGAAAAAGATCAAAACTATGAATCGTAAGGACAACAAACTCACAAGTATTCACAACTGAACCTTAAAAAAAAAAACAAACAAACTAAGGAAACCACTAGAAAAGGAACAGCGTCACAGAAATGGAAATCACATGGAGGGATATCAGTAGGGGGCAGGGGAGAATGGGGGAAAAGTACAGGGAAGACGAAGCATAATCAGTAGGCACAAAGTAAATGGGGATGTTAAAATAATATAGAAAATGGTGAAACCAAAGGATGTGTGTATACAACACATGGACATTAACTAAGAGGGGGCAATGCTGGAGCGTGGGGTGGGTCCAGGGCGGAGGGGGTAAGGGAGAGAAATTGGGACAACTGCAATAAAATATACTAAAATAATAAAAATAATGTAAAGTCATATATTGTGGTTTTTCCTGAAGTCATTCCAGTGACTTTTCAGCTGAAAATTTGAAGACTAGTTTTCTCAATAGAGGATTTAGTACCAATATGTGCAAATGTTGATATGCTGTTACAGTAGTCTCACTAATTCACAATTTAATGTCATAATCAAATTTTCAGTGTTTCATAGCATATTACAAAGTTACTAGGAAAACTGGAGTACTACAACAACGATATTACAGAGTGCACAAAATCCTGACAGGGAGAGCCCTGGTCAAGGAGTGGCTCTCTTTAGGAAACAGTTCTACCAAAAAGATGAGAATAGAAGTAATTTAAAGTGATCAAGATACAGTGAATGTATGACTGACTCCAAATTGCCATTTAATATGCTTTGTATTGTAGGATATAAAAACTGCCCCCATCTATGGAATGTTAAGCTGATACCAAAGAAAATCAAAGCCTCCCTTGTTCAGTATCCCAGAATTTTCTGGCTATACAAGCAAATGATTTCACCTCTTAAAAAAGAATTTACACTTAAAAAAAGAATGGGATGAGGTGGAATTCCCTTCTTAAAAATGTTTCTAGAGCTACTGAAAAACTCGCATTTACAAAATAGTTGATAAAAATATTCCTGTGGATTGTAGAAGAATGGAGACGGTCCAATGATAAGACTTGATATGTGAAATTAATCAGACTTGGCTTCTTTTTCTCTGCTTCATCTGAGGCTGGACACTTCTCATTTTTAGTTTCTCCATTTTCTGTAGGTAGATGTTAGGTTCCTGGTTAGCTACTTCGGCCTGTTTTCCCTTTGCTCCCCTTTTCCTTTTTATTTATACTTTTTTTGTCTACAGATTTATCCTTTCCGCCATTTTTTTTTTTTTGGCTTGATTTTCACAGGTTTAGCTGACAACCTCCCTGATCTTTTGGGCTCCTCCTTTGCTGCCCACTTGATGGAGCTGACCTTCCTGCAGGGTGTCATGGTAGCGAGGCAGGCTTACGCAGAGTGCCTGAGGACCTCAATGGGCAGAGAACCTTTGCAACCCTGAACTGCCTGGCTGCTTCTACTTCATTTGCCTCATGTGTAGCTTTCATTGAAACTGCTGTTACTCCTCTGAAGAAAATCTCATAATGAATTATTTTATTTCTTCTTTTACTATATTTGAACAGATTCGTACTCTTAAAGCTAACAGTTCCTCTTTTTTTATTATATTTTATTGATTATGCTATTACAGTTGTCCTATTTCTCCCCCATCATTCCCCTCTGCCCTTCATACAACTTCCCACCCACATTCCCCCCTTTAGTTCATGTCCATATTTCATATGTTCTTTAGCTTCTACTTTTCCCACACTATTCTTGCCCTTCCCCTGTTTTCTACCCACTGTCAGTGCTACTTATTCTCTGTACCTTTTCTCCCTCTCTCCTCCTCCCACTCCCCTGTTGCAAAACCTCCATATCCATTTCTGTGCTCCTGCTCCTGTTTCATTGTTTGCTTAGTTTGCTTTTGTTTTAGGTGTGGTTGTTAACATCCGTGAGTTTGCTGTCTTTTTACTGTTCATATTTTTTATCTTCTTTTTCTTAGATAAGTCCCTTTAACATTTCATATAATAAGGGCTTGGTGATGATGAACTCCTTTAACTTGACCTTATCTGAGAAGCACTTTATCTTCCCTTTCATTCTAAATGACAGCTTCACTGGATAGAGCAATCTTGGATGTAGGTCCTTGACTTTCATGACTTGGAATACCTCTTTCCAGCCCCTTCTTGCCTGTAAAGTCTCTTTTGAGGAATGAGCTGACAATCTGATGGGAACTCCTTTGTAGGTGACTGCCCCTTATCCCTTGCTGCTTCTAGAATTCTCTCCTTCAGTTTAATCTTGGCTAATGTAATTCTGATGTGCCTTGGTGTATTCCTCTTTGGTTCCACCTTCTTTGGGATTCTCTGAGCTTCCTGGACTTCCTGGAAGTCTATTTCCTTTGCCAGATTGGGGAAATTCTCCTTTATTATTTGTCCAAATAAGTTTTCCACTTGTTGCTCTTCCTCTTCCCCTTCTAGTACCCCTATAATTCGGATGTTGGGACGTTTAAAGATGTCCTGGAGGTTCCTAAGCCTCTCCTCATTTTTTTGATTTCTTATTTCTTCATTCTTTTCTGATTGAATGTTTCTTTCTTCCTTCTGGT
>PVKU01017624.1:0-10998 GCA_004027475.1 Anoura caudifer
GTTGCGTGGTCTGTCTCACTCCCCTGTTGTTCCTCCACTGGGTTCCTCCCCTGTTTACCTGTTTATCTGCATGCAAATGTGGGACTGCCCACTCCTCCAGCTGCCTCCTTGCTGGGTCCACCAGCCACTGCCTTGCTGCAAGTCCTCCCCACGTGGCTGTCTGTCTCTGTCCCTCCTACTGGTCTGGATGATGTTTCTTCTTTAAGTCCTTGGTTGTTGGACTTCCATATAGTTCTAGTTTCTGTCAGTTCTGGCTGTTTTTTATTTTTAAATTTGTTGTTGTTCTTCTTTTGGTTGTGCAAGGAGGCACAGTGTATCCATCTATGCCTCCATCTTGGCCAGAAGTCCCAATGAATAAGTTTTAAGAAATACATATGAGTTCTGTCTAGAATGTATCCAGCCATACACTATGAAAAATAGACATTTATTGAAAAAGATCCAAGGTACAAGAAACAGTGTACATAGGACAATGATTCCTCAGTCTCCTTCAAAGTAGACACTTTAGGACCTCACACAGTTCTCCCAGTCACCATCAGCTGCCCCATCATATTTTCCTGAATCTCATCGATGGTGTGAAATCTCTTCCCTTTCAAAGGTGATTTTAGTTTTAGGAAAAACCAGGAGTCACAGGGTGCTAAATATGGTCTGTAGGGGGGCTGAGTCACCCAGGTGATTTGATGTTTTGCCAAGAAGCTCTGCAAAAGGCATAATGCCTGAGGGGCACACTGTCATGACAAAGCAGCTGCTAATCACCAGTTGCCCATAGCTGTGGCCTTCTGAATCATCAGAATAATTTCTGAGGAGGAATGTTCAAGCTTAACACAAAATTTGATACAGACTTTTGTTCTACTCTCTCAGTTATTTTGAATGTCCTGGCCATGCAGTACACATGCTCACTCAACAGTATCTAATGCCCCTACTGCTAGTACAGCAAAGTCATCATTGTTCACACATACATATTCCAGTCCTTTCTCCTTGGCTGTCAGGTCACATCTATGTTGTGCAAACTGTTCTTGTTATATTAACAATGGCTGTACTTTTTCAAGACAGACCTTGTATACCTGTGCAATCAGATCCCCATCAAAATATAGAACATTACCATCAGTCCAGAAAGTTCTTTCATGCCCCTTCCCAGTCAGTTTCTGTTATCATACTCCCAGAGGGAAACAGCTCTCATTTTCCTTCACCATAGGTTAGTTTTGCCTGTCCTACAGCTTTATAGAGATGGAATCAGACATTTGTGTTCTTCGTGTGAAGCTTCTTTGACTCCATCTAAGAACTTTATTGACTAAGAGAAAACTGGCAAATTATAGGGCCTCCTGGAAATCCAGTTTTCATTAAGGGACAAGGAAACAACTTTTTCCATTAAACAAAATTGAAAGTGACAGTGTGAAAACCATTAAGAAAGTAGAAAGGCAAGCCACAGAACGGGAAAATATGTTGTAATACATCTATCTTGTAAGAATATACAAATAATTCCTACAAATTGATAATAAAAACAGGTAACCCAATGAGAAAAAATGAGGAAAAGACTTGAACTTCTCAAAAGAGGCTAGCCAAACGGCCAATAAACACATGAAAAGGTGCTCAACCTCATTAGTCATCAGGGAAACTTGAAACCACAGTATGATACAAGTACACAACAGAACAGCAAAAATGAAAAAGAAAAGAGTGCCAAGAGTTACAAGGAGGTAGAGCCACCAGAACTTAATACACTGATGATATTTCATCAGCACAAGTATTCTAGTTCAAATACGTTGTACAGTTGTGGCAGTGTCTACCAAAGCTAAAAATATATATACCCTATGGTCCAGCAACTAAATTCCTGGTTATATACCCAGCTGAAATGCATACCTGTAGTTATGAAAAGACTTGTTCAAAAATGTTCATAATAGTTGAAAGCTGGAAACAACCAAACGTCTAGCAACAGGAAAGTAGATAAATAATATGGAATACAGAAACAATATGATATATAGTCCAAAGACTATAAAGCACTATCTTCAACTTGATGAAGGACATGAACAGCAAAACTGTAGCTAACATTTAACTTAATGATGAAAGACTGACCGCTTTCCCTCTTAGATTGGGAATGAGGTTCAGATGTTCACTCTCACCACTTCTATTCAACAGTGTACTGGAGGTTCTAACAAGGCAATGTGGCAAGAAAAGAAATAAAGGCATCTAGATTGTAAAAAAAAAAAAAAAAAAAAAAAAAAAAAAAAAAAAAAAAAAAAGAAAAGAAGAAGAAAAACTGTCTTTTTTCACAGACGATGTAACTATATTCAAAGAAAAGCCTAAGGAATCTATTAAAAAAAACTACAAGAGCCAATAATTGAGTTTAGTGATATCACAGGATACAAGGTCAATATTTAAAAATTAGTTCTATTTCAACATATTAGCTATGAACAACTAAAAATGATATTTAGAAAAATTTTCCAGTAGCATTCAAAAACTTGAAATACTTAGGGATAAATTTAACAAAATATTTGCAAGACTTGTCCAATGAAAACATCAAAACACTGCTGAGAAAAATTAAAGAAAACCTACCTAAAGGGATGCATAATGTTAATGAATCAGAAAACTCAATGTTGTGAAGATATCAATTGTCCCAAAATTGATCTATAGAATCAACACAATCTCAATCAAAATCCCATCAGGCTTCAACAGCTGATTCTAAATACATGGAAATTCAAATCTTGGGGAAAAAAGTTTAGAGGACTTGTGCTACTTTAAGACTTATTGTAAAGCTGCAATAACCAAGGCAGTATTTATGGTATTAGCATCAGGATAGATATATAGACCAATGGAATAGATCAGAGAGTCTAGAAATTGACCTACACTTACCTGGTCAATCAATTTTTAATAGACAATTTTTAGAGAATTTTCAGGTTTATACTAAAATTATATATTGATACAAAGTACAAAGAACTCCCTTACATTCCTTTCCCTTCCCATACCTGGCCCCAATTTTCCCTGCTGTTGATTATTATCATTAACTAAAGTCTATAGTTTTGGACAGTGTTCAAGAGTGAACACTGGGGTTCACTCTTGGTGTTATATGGTTGTGTGGTTGTATAGGTTTTGCCAAATGCCTAATGTCATGTAACCACAACTACAGCATCATGCAGTACATACGGTTTCATGGGCCTAAAAATCCCATATTTCAACTATTCATCTCTCTCCCCAGCCCCAGCCCCCTGATAACCACTCTTCGTTTTACTGCCGCTATCGTTCTGCCCCTTCCAGAATGTCACATAGTTGGAATCATTCAGTTTATCACCACTCCAGACTGGCTCCTTTCACTAAGCAATATGTTTTTAAGTTTCTTCCATGTCTTCCTGGCTTGATAACTCATTTCTTTTATCACAGAATAATATTCTATTCTATAACTGTATTATGGTTTATTTATCCATTCACCTACTGAAGGACATCTTGTTGCTTCCACATTTTGCCATTTATGAATAAAGCTGCCATAAACATCCATGTGCAGGTTTTTTGTGGACCTAACTTTTCACTTTATTTGGGAAAATGCTAAGGAGAACAATTTCTGGATTGTATGATAAGAGTATTTTTAGCTTTTTAAGAAACTGCCAAACTGCCTTCTAAAGTGGCTGTACTATTTGCATTCCCACCATCAATGACACTAAAGATAATAGAATTTCTCTTTCTCCACACCCCTGTCAACATGTGGTGTTGGTGTTTTGTATTTAGCCATTCTAATATATGTGTATGACCATCTTGTATTAATTTGCATTTCTCTAGTGAGGTAGTAAGTTGAACCTCTTTTTATGTATATATTTGTCATCTGCTTATCTTCTTTGGTGAGTTGTCTGTTCAGATCTTTTGTCCACTTTTTTAATTGAGCAAAATAGCATGTGTGGTATTGGCATCAGCGTGTTTGTTCTCTTATTGTTGAGTTATGAGTTTTTTTGTATATTTGGGTACAAGTCCTTTATCAAATGTGTGTTTTGCAAATGCTTCCTGCCAACCTGTGGCTTATCTTTTTACCTTTACAGCGCCTTTCACAAAGAAGTTTTAAATTTCCTTTCATGGGTTGTGCTTTTGGTATTGTATCTAAAAAGTCATCACCAAATCCAAGATCTAGATTTCATCCTGTTATCTTCTAAGAGTTTTATGGTTTTTATAGAAAAAAATATGTATTTATTTTTAGAGAAAGGGGATGAGAAGGAGATAAAGAGGGAAGAAACATCACTGTGTGGTTGCCTCTCTAGCGCCCCCTACTGGGGACCTGGCCTGCAGCCCAGACATGTGCCCTTGACTGAGAATTGAACCTTCGACCCTTGGGTTCCGAGGCCAGCAGTCAATCCACTGAGCCACACCATCCAGGGCAGAATTTTATAGTTTTGCATTTTACATTTACATCTATGGTATACTTTGAGTTAATTTTGTGAAAGTTGTAAGGTCAGTGTCTAGAATAATTTTGGGCCATGTGTATATGCAGTAATTCCAGCACCATTTGTTGAAATGATCACACTTTCTCCATTGAATTGCCTTGCTCCTTTGTCAAAAATCAACCAGATTTATTTGTGTGGGCCTATTTCTGGTCTGTCTTCTATTCCATTGTTCTACTTGTCTATTCTTTGCCTAATACCACACTGTCTTTATTATTGTGGCTTTATTGATCAATTGATTTTTTGACAATGGTTCTAGATAATTAAACTGAAAAAAATAGACTTTTTAACAAAGGTAGCTGAAACAACTGTGATCCATATGAAAAAAAATTAAATGTGTCCTTTATTTTACACCATATAAAAAATTAACTCAAAGTGGATCATAGACTCAAATATCAAAGGTAAAGTATAAAACTACTAGAGGAAAATATAGTAAAAAAGACCCGAAACCTGGAACCCTGGGATAAGCAAAGATTTCTTAGCTAGGAAACAAAAAGCACAAACCATAAAAGAAAAAACTTGAGCCCTGGTCGAGTGACTCAGTTGGTTGGAGTGTTGTCCCGTATACCAAAAAGTTGTGGGTTTGATCCCCAGTTGGGCTCGTACCAGAGGCAATGAATCAACATTTCTCTCTCACATCAATGTTTCTCTCTCTCTCTTGCTCTAACATCAATAAACATATCCTAGGGTGAGGACTTTAAAAAAAAAGATAAATTTCACTTCATCAGAATTAAAAACTTTGCTCTTAAAGATGTAATTAGAAAATAAAAGGACAAGCCTAGATTGGGAAAAGAATATTAACTATAGATTTATCTGACAAAGAACTTGTATATAGAATATAAAGAGTTCTTACAACTCAATAAAGAGAAGATAAACTACTCAATTTCTAAAAACAGGCAAAAAAATATTAAATAGTCACTTTGAAAAAGAAGATATACAAAAGGCCCATAGGAACCAAAAAAAAAAAAGATGATTAATGTCATTGGTCACCAGGGATATGTAAGTAAAAACCACAATGTGATATCATTACCTATCTACGACAATGGCTTGGATTAAAAAGACGAACACTACTAATGTTGGAGAAGATGTGCAGCAACCGAAGTCTCATATGTTGCTGAAGAAAATGTAATAATTTGATAGTTTCTAATATACAAACCTTTACCATATACCAAGCAATTCCTTTCTTTAGGTACTAGCTAAAGTCAAATGAAAACATGTCCACAGAAAACCTTGTACACAAAGGTTCCTAGGAACTTTTTCTCAAAAGCCAGAAAACAACTCCAGTGTCCATAACAGGAAAATGGAAAAGCTAATTATAGTGTATTAATACAATAAATCTACTATTCAGCAACAAGATGGAACTACTTACACATGAATGAATATTCAAAACATTATGCTGAATAAAAGAAGTCAGACATGAAAGTACCTACTTGATATTTCACTTATATGAAACTATAGAGAAGACAGATCTAATCTATTGTGTCAAAAGCCAGATCAGTGATTGCCTGGAGCTGCGATGGAGGTGGGGAGTTGGCTGAGAAGGAACGCAAGGGAGTTCTTTTGGGTGATATAAATGTCCTGTATTTGATTGTGATGGTCTTACATGATAAAAATTCATCAAATGTACATTCAAAATGAGTGTATTTTAATGTTATTAAATTATACTTCCATAAAGTTAATATTTTTAAAGTGACAAAAACAAAAAAGCACTAATAGAAACCAAAATAAAGTTGTACTTTAATTGCATCTTAACATTTTAAGCCTACTAAAATTTGGATAAACTTCCAGTCTTGCTAAAGTAAGAAAAGCATATACCAGAAATAAGTTACAGAAAAAGGATGTCTTGGTGTTACTGGGCAAAGTGGGATTTGGCCACCTGCTGCCATACATAAGCATAACACAATCATTAGTGCGGAAGGAAAAAGGTTTTTATTAACAGGTTGCCCAATTTGGGAGGGTAGGAGCTCCAGAGCTCCAAACCATTCTCTTCTGCAAAACACAGAAATCCCCTTGTTCCCCAGAAGACTGAAATCCAAATCCATACCCAGAGACACTCCCCCTACCCCCACCCCCCATTCTTACCTGTGCCCAAGGCTGTGATGAAATAGGGTCTGTGTCTCTCCAGTTCCAGGCTTTCTCTCTCCCTGGAGTGCATACCTGTGGGGCTGGCGTCTCCATCGCCCTACTGCAGCTTCCTCCCCCTCCCAGGGCTGGGGTGCACTCTGTCCACGGGACCTCTTCAGTGCCCAAGGCTCCTTGAGTCCCTAGGTCTGGTGAACTTTCTCAGCCAGGGTGCCTCCGCTGCTCTCAGGATGAGAGGAAGGGAGCAGTCCAGTGCCTGTGCTGTGCAGTGCTCCCTAACCGGGTGGGGCAAGGAAAATGCAAAAAAGGGAGCTGAGTTTCTGCATGCCTTCCATTTTAAATCTTTTGCCCCGAAATCCCATGCAATGCCTAAGTGTCCAAAGTCCCAGCCTCTCAGCTGTTGTCCACCATGTGCATCAGCCCACACGGCCAGCATCTCTCCCCCACCTCTGGCCCCCAGAATCAGAGAGGAGGGTTTTCTAGTTGTACCCTAGGCTGGGGTGGGGGTTGGGAAGCATGTCACCTTCTTACAATGGTGTTGTGACCATTTCAGCCTGTACAGGCTCTGTACAAGTTGTGTCACGAGCCGCATTAGTTGTTTACCCCTCCACAGGGTATGGAGTCATGAGCAGGCTGCTGCTTCAATCCACTGCCTTGGGGTTTCCTCTGACCTGTCCCTTCTCCAGGGAGTGCAGCCCCTCACATCACATCGGGTTTCCTGCTCCCCAGTGATATGGCCAGACCCCACCATTACGTTGTACCAACATATGTAATTCAATTAATTATTGTTCTAGTGATGGCAATAATAGGTAATTCAAAGGCAGAGGTCTCTGTGGACCAGGAAGTTATTATACAAGAAAGGGTAGAATTGATGCAGAGTACATTGAGTAGAACTTGTGTGAGAACCAGAAGAAGGCACTGGAGGTGGAAGAAACTCCAAACCTAAAGCTGTACAGGTTACAGTGGCCATGAAATCTCTTCAAAGAGACCTGACTGCCCAGTGCCACAGGGAAGGGGCAGACAATTCTACTCACTATTGCTTAGGAAGGCAGAGTAGGTAGGACTGGAGATAATCCAGATGGAGCCAGCTACAGTTCTCAGAGAACCGTACAGAGAGAGGGTACGATTGCTCCTGGGGTGGAGTAGGATGCAGGCGGCAGGCAGGATGGCCTGGGGGCCTGTCATCAGTGTGCAGGCACCTGGGACAGAAGGCTTAAGGCACAGAGTTTACTTCAGTGCCAGCAGGCCTGGATTCAAATGCTGCCTCTGCCACTTACTAATTAACTCCCCCCCCCCCAGACTTCTTTTATTCATCTGGGAAGAGTGTTGTTAATGAGATGAATGAAATTAACTGCACTCAGTTTTATTAAGTGCCTGGCACCCAGCATCTGCTCAATAAATGGGAAAGTTTTTATTGTATGGGTGGGGCAAGCACCTGGTGTGCAAATTCCAGAAGGTGGGGACAGGGATTCCCTACCTATTATGGTCATATAGCCAATCCCCCCTTTGAGTTCCTGTGAAATCCTACACGTATGCCTCTCAGTGAACTGATCACATGCATGCGTTTACATGATCTGTTTCTGCGTCTGTAACCCCCCACTGCCTACTGGACAGTGGGATGGGAGCTGTACCTGGCGTACCCTAGACCTTCAGCGCGTATGGGAAAATGAACCTTTATAGGAAGCATTGGGGCTCCCTCTGGAGGCCAAAGGAAGAACTATGACGATGCCAACCATCGTTGTAGAGATCCCCACAAACTCACTCCATCCCTGTTGCCCAGCTTCTTACAGTGGCTGGAAAAGGAACTGTGAGGGTAGATTTTTGCTCAATCCTGAATTTTTTATGTAGAGCTCAATCCTGTACCCCACCACCTGCCTCACCTGCCTCACCTGCCTGGTGGGACCTGATTGGGTGTCTGCTTCTCTGGCCAGATTCTGATACTCCCCACCCCAGCCTCTCCCAGCCCAACTATAGATCAAGCTGGCCCCAGGCTGTGGTGTCCTTGTATGTCCTTGAAAAGTTGTTCTTTTTTTCTCCAGCTGGAAACTGCCTCCTGTATCCTGCCCACCCACGTGGATATACACTAATTCTATCACAGGACTCTAAGTGTTGTATTGGAATTACACCTTAACACAACTGCCAACACCCTTCTGGGTGAGGTCCTTGAAGGAAGGAGCTGTGTCTTCTCTATCTCTGTATCCTCAGAGCTTAGCTGCATGAGTCCTCAACAAATTTTTCTTAAATGGATGGAGGAATGAGTGTCAAAATTTATTCTTCTTCTTGCCTTCCTTCACTCTGCCCCCTTCAAAGATATTCCAAAATAAATACTAATAAATCTTCATTGCTACCCACCATTGCTATAGTTAAGATCATGTTATTTGTAATCAACAAAAGAAAAAAGCAAACAAAATATAACAAGAGACATTGAAATTAAGAACAATCTAACAACAGTCAGAGAGGAGGGGGGAGGGGACAGTGGGGAAAAGGGTTTTCAGGAACTTCTATAAAGGACACATGGACAAAACCAAGAGAGAGGGTGGAAGCAAGGGAGGGAGGGGGGTATGGGGGGAAGGGCTGGGGAGAAAATACAGACAATTGTGATAGAACAATACAATAATTTAATTTTTTTTAAAAAAGATCATGTTATTTGATGTAACAGTTAGTCCAACAATCTCAGTGGTTTAAATCAGTAGAAGCCCAAAACAGATTTCCTGTTCAGTGCATGCCTCCTTCCAGTTGTTGCCTCTGCCCTTCCCTACAACCTTGGAGTCCTCTGTTTTCAGCCTGTGCCCTGGGAGAGACAGTGGAGGTTTTTATGGGCCAGGTGTGGAACTGACAAGCATCATTTGTGCTGATATTCCACTGACTAGGATTGTCATGTGGTACCTAACTGTAAGGAAGGAAAGTGTAGTCTAGCTGTGTGTGCCCAGAGAGAAGAGGATATGGTTTGCTTAGTAGCTAGCCAGTCTCTGCCACACCACCTTAATGGGAATTCTTTTTACCAGTTGAAAGATGTGGGAATTTAGACTTCTGGCCAAGATGGAGGCGTAGGTAGACACACTGTACCTCCTATCACAACCAAAATTAAGGACAACAAAGATTTAGAAACAAGAAAACAACCAGAACTCAGAAAATCGAACTGTTTGGAAGTCCAACAACGATTCATCCAGACGTGTAAGAGGGGCGGAGTTGCAGCAGGAAAAAGCAGAGGTGCAGACCGGGCACGCAGGCAGCAGCAGCTGGCAGCCCCGAGGTGCACAGGTCACGACTAGCAGAACCCAGGCACGGGGCAGCAACTGTGCAGAACCAGTGAGGCCGCACAAGGCAGCTGGCTGACTGGGTGGTACCACATTCACGCGCAGATAATCCAGGCAAAGGGGAAGCAGTGGAAGGGAGGGGAATCCAAGAGTGAGTGGAGCAAACACCATTGTCTCGTCTCAGACCCCACCCCCATATAGTGTCACTACCCAGCGACTGGGCTGTCCCACCCTGGGGAACACCTAAGGCTCCACCCCTCACTACCTAACAGCCGTGACTAGACCAAAAAAAAACCAAAAAACCCAGAAATGAAAATGGCTCAAACCGGAGAACAAATCAAAGCCCCAGAGCCAATTTATCTAAGCGATAAAGAGATTGCCAACCTATCAGATGCACAATTCAAAGGCCTGGTGATCAGGATGCTCACAGAGTTGGTTGATTTTGCTCACAAATTAGATGAAAAAATGAAGGCTACAATAAGTGAAATGAAGAAAAATGCATGGGGAACCAACAGAGATGGGAGGAAAACTGGGACTCAAATTAATGGAGTGGACCAGAAGGAAGAAAGAAACAACCAAACAAAAAACAAGGAAGAAACAAGAATTCAAAAAAAAATGAGGAGAGGCTTAGGAACCTCCAGGACATCTTTAAACATCCAAACATCCGAATTATAGGGGTACCAGAAGGGGAAGAAGAAGAGCAACCAGTGGAAAACTTATTTGAACAAATAATAAAGGAGAACTTCCCCAATCTGGCAAAGGAAATAGTCTTCCAGGAAGTTCATGAAGCTCAGAGAGTCCCAAAGAAGTTGGACCCAAGAAGGAACACACCAAGGCACATTATAATTACATTACCCAAGATTAAAATGAAGGAGAGAATTCCAGAAGCAGCAAGGGATAAGGGGACAGTCACCTACAAAGGAGTTCCCATCAGACTGTCAGCTGATTTCTCAAAAGAGACCTTATAGGCAAGAAGGGGCTAGAAAGAGGTATTCCAAGTCATGAAAGTCAAGGACCTACATCCAAGATTGCTCTATCCAGCAAAGCTGCCATTTAGAATGGAAGGGAAGATAAAGTGCTTCTCAGATAAGGTCAAGTTAAAGGAGTTCATCATCACCAAGCCCTTATTATATGAAATGTTAAAGGGACTCATCTAAGAAAAAGAAGATAAAAAATATGAACAGTAAAAAGACAGCAAACTCACAGGTATTAACAACCAGACCTAAAACAAAAGCCAACTAAGGAAA
>PVKU01017625.1:0-10998 GCA_004027475.1 Anoura caudifer
TGGACCCAAGGAGGAACACACCAAGGCACATCATAATTACATTAGCCAAGATTAAAATGAAGGAGAGAATTCTAGAAGCAGCAAGGGATAAGGGGACAGTCACCTACAAAGGAGTTCCCATCAGACTGTCAGCTGATTTCTCAAAAGAGACCTTACAGGCAAGAAGGGGCTGGAAAGAGGTATTCCAAGTCATGAAAGTTAAGGACCTACATCCAAGATTGCTCTATCCAGCAAAGCTGTCATTTAGAATGGAAGGGCAGATAAAGTGCTTCTCAGGTAAGTTCAAGTTAAAGGAGTTCATCATCACCAAGCTCTTATTATATGAAATGTTAAAGGGACTTATCTAAGAAAAAGAAGATAAAAAATATGAACAGTAAAAAGACAGCAAACTCACACTTATTAACAACCAGACCTAAAACAAAAGCCAACCAAGCAAACCACTACAACAGGAGCAGAAACACAGAAATGGAGATCACATGGAGGGTTAGCAACAGGGGAATGATAGGAGGAGAGAGGGGGAAAAGGTATAGAGAATAAGTAGCATAGATGGTGGGTAGAAAATAGACAGGAGGAAGGCAAGAATAGTGTGGGAAATGAAGAAGCTAAAGAACTTATGACACATGGGCATGAACTGAAGGGGGGAATGTGGGTGAGAGGGGGTGTGCAGGGTAGAGGGGAATGAAGGGGGGAAATGGGGCAACTGTAATAGCATAATCAATAAAATATAATTTTAAAAAAAGTCATGGTAAGGATGTTGACCTGTAGGGCTTGTCTACTCAAGCATCTTAGAAGGATGAGGCATCAAAAGCACAATTAGGATGGATTGAAGATGAAAAGGAATCAGAGATAAGCATTGAATATCTCCAAACCTTACAAACCTAGCAGTAACCTGTATTGTATGGCTTCTACGGACAAAATGTAAGAGAGGAATATTGAAAGAAGCCCATTGAGATGAAAATGCTAAATCCATTTTATCATTTTCAGACTACTTTATATCACAATGAAGATACCCTTCAACTAACAAAATTTACAGTCAAATAGGAGTGTCTTGAAATCTTATAAAACCTTCAACATCTGCTCTGGCTGGTGTGGCTCAGTGAATTGAGTGCTGGCCTGCAAACCAAAGGGTTTGATTCCCAGTTAGGGCACACACCTGGGTTGCAGGCCAGGTCCCCAGTGGGGAGTGCACAAGAGGCAACTGCATGTTGATGTTTCTCTCCCTCTCTTTCTCCCTCCCTTCCCCTCTGTCTAAAAATAAATAAATAAATAAATAAATAAATACCTTCAACGTCTTATTGATGGGAAACACAGATTGATTGTGACTACTGAGTTCATACATCAGTTAATTACACACTGAAGACCAACAGCTCATTCTCCCCCAAGTCTGTAAATTCACAAGAATATCTCATAATCTGTTGTTCTTATTTTTTCATCATCAGATAAACCTATTAATGCCAGTGATGCCATCAATATTGTAATTAGATCATATCACTGGGTTGTATCTGCACTACTGAACTAGTACCCAAAGGTATAGTATGATTCAACAACTTGGAATGGAACTTTGCATTACTATTTCATTAAAACTTTGTCTTACTGAGGTGATTCCTCCCAGTTTATTTCTAATGATACTGGATGTCACTGAAGCTAATTTCAGTGGGTTCTTACTTTCAAACTTAGGAAAGTTCTGTTTGATGAAGGAGTATACATATTGATTAAAATTTCCAACAGAAATACTGGAAAATTAGTAAGTAAATGGAATCCCTAACTATTTGAATCATAGGTTGCTGCATTACTTACCATGAATTGATCATTCAGTTTCAGTTGTGACTGAAAGTCTAATTTTTCCCCACTTATTAAAGTTGGTATTGAAAATAATGACAGCTGCATGATCCAATTGAACCAAAACATCTCATGTCTGAAATCTCATACAGTACAAACTGCCCTAGGACTATGCTATCTTGAGTTTCAGGATTTTACTTGGGGTACATGAGATAACTGTGGGAAATATTCTTGATGTATGGAGTCACTTTACTGTTTACTTTGGGAAATGATACCATGCCCATGGTAGCTGTCCACTACTACAAGAGTAGTAAGTGTGTAATCATTATTTTGCACACTGGCACAGAATGACATCCAAAAAATGATAAAAAAGAGTTCAGCCTAGGTCTAGGCCTGAGCCTAAACTACGTCATCTGTGATTGAAACCCATTTGTTTGTAACACATCCATGCATTTAACCTTTGCATATGTTCCCACAAGCAAATAACATGCTATGCCTGTTTCATCCCACCTTGTCGAATATTTGAATGATTAACTTCTTAAAACCATATTGAGGTTTCATTTAAATAACAAAAAGAAAATAGATTATACAGATGTCAGATATATAGGGAGAGAATGCAAATAAATAATGAAAATCGTTGGGTACTTTTGACCTCTACATCACTTAGTACATTGATAACTAGTGACAATATTTTCTGCTACCCTGAAAAACTGAAGTCCGTGAGTGACCTTTATTTCTGTGTTCAGTTTCTTGGAATTTTCCATGACTCCACTCCACATAATAATTCCCTTGAATTCTCACCTCACACTGATTTCTCCTCTCGTCTCTCTGTGGTTGTTGAGACTGTTGCCCCAATTTCTACCTTTCAGAAGCCATGGGTTTCAAGGTGGGTTTGTTTATCTTACTTCACTCCTCCTTTAAGAGGTACACGTTGCCAAAATGATCTCTGTATTTCCTAATCAGAGAGAGAAATTGTTTCTATTCACTGCAAATGAAAATATGCATTTAGTCCCTTTTTCCTCTCTTCTTCTTCTTCTATGTTCTTTAGTCTCTTCTCCTATGCTGTTGTTATCAGAGTCCCTCAAAAATCTCCCTGCCCTGTTCTCCAACACATTTCCATATGTCTTATAACAAAATTTTGTTTCATATTTATTTATTTACTCAACTAATATACACTAAGTTATACTGTGTGCCAAACACTTTTCTAGATGTGTCAAAAACAGGCATCAAGAGAATATAGTTCCTGTCCAAGGAACTCACAAACTTTTGGGATCTACAATTTTAATGATGTGTTGATATCATAACCCACAAGATTAAAACCCTTCCTTGATCTATCTCTTCATACCTTTATCTCTAAAGCCATTCATTACTCTTGGAAGGGCAGTCACCTTATACAATGTAGATTTATGGTCTGGTATAGTAGAAAATGCTGGAAGTAAAATTAGGCCATCTCATTTCAAATCTTATCTCTGCCATTTTCTGGTTATGTGACTTCAACAAGTCTCAGATAAGTGGTTATTCCCTATGCAAGTGAAGACTACTTGAAATCCCTCGTGAGAAACTCAACACAATTACTGCTTCATATTAGGTGCTCAATAAATGTGATTTTAGTCAAATAAATTATCATCAAAACAGTCCATTAGATGCCAATTATGTGATCACTTTTTAACCATTTATTTTGAAATAATTTTAGACCTAAAAGTTGAAATAATAGCAAATTCTCATAGGCTCTTCACTACAAATCTGAAACTATACTATATATAATATTCTAAAATAAATCATAATTTATAATGCAATTTTTCTGAAACATTTGAAAGTTGCAGACATAATGTCCTTTCATTCCTCTATTCTTTAGTATGTATTTCCTAGGAACAATAACATTCTCTTGTATAACAGCAATAGAATTATCAAAATTAGAAACCAACATTGATATAATATAGTTTCATCACCTAATTTATGACCCTACTCAAATTCTATCACCCTTTTAATGTTGATAGCGAAAGGGAAAAAAAATATTTTCTTGTCCAAAATTCAATCCAGAATCACACATTTCATTTAGTTGTGAGGTTACTTTGTTTCCTTTAATCTGGAAAAATTTCTCTATCCTTTTTGTCTTTCTTAACCTTGACATTTTAAAGAATATAGGCCAATGATTTTGTAGAATGTTCCTTAGTTTTGGTTCAACAAATTTTCTTACATTTAGGTTTAGTTTATACCTTTTTGGCAAAAGTAACACAAGAGTGATGTGTCCTTCTCACGGCGTTGTATCAGGAGGCACATGCCATCAGTCTGTCCCACTAGTGGTGATACCAAGTTTGATCACCAGATGAAGGTGGTGTGCCAGGCATTTCCACTGAGGAGTTACTCATCCTCCCTTTCTAATCAGAAAGTGTCTTGTGGGGAAATATTTTGATACAATGTAAATGCCCAGTTGCTCACTACGTGTCTCCACCAGTTTTACCATGCAATGATAATTTGTACCTAAAGCAATTTTTATTGTTAAGCAGGTTGCCAAATGATAATTTTCTGATTCCTTCTATATTTTAGATATAATCATATGGTATTTATTATTAATTGTGAATAATTTTGCTTGTCTAATAACTGGTGTTAAGACAAACCACCAATTTAGGCATTAGAGGAAAATGTTTCTGTGACATACATATTTTTGTAAGCTAGGTAACTCATTAGACAGCATCTGGTTGAACATGATTTGAGAACTGCATTAAAACCCCAGCACAAAGAACACTGGATTCTGAAAATGCCAGCAGCCTCTAACAGGAAACAAGAGACTGGAACCCACCAAAACAAGGTTAGTTAAATAACATTGCCTGAGTGCGCCCAAGCAGTAAGAGAGGGATATGTAACTATATTCACCAGCAAGCCTTGTGCTTCCATTTGTATTTGTTTTGAAAGTCAGCCTGCTTCTGAAGAAATCTCTTGGCCTATCTTCACTGTGAAGCTCCAAAGAAATGGAAGAAATCATTTTATATTTTGCAATTAGATTTGTTATTGACACAATAGCAGAGAATTTAGAAGAGAAAACTCTATCATTAAGAAAGTATGTAGAGAAATTTCTTCAAAGGTGTTTTTGACATGCTTGGAAGTTCAGGTTTTTTTCAAATTGCAATTCACTTATTCTTTTGTTCCTCAAGACCTCTACATTTTGGCTTTTGTAATACCACTTTAATTCTAATTCCCAACACAAATTGTCTGAACAGCACAATAGAGTGTTGAATGAGTCATGGAAAATTTGAAGTTTATTATATATAAATCAGGTTCTATTCTCCAGAGAAGAGGACCAATAAGATATATATAGTGGTATAAACAGAACCAGTAAGATATATGTAGTGATTTATGACAGAGATTGACTCATACAGTTATGGGAGCCAGGAAGTCCCACAATCCTCCCTCTGCAAGGCAGAGGGGCAGGAAAGCTGGCGGTGCAATGTGGTCAGAGTCCAGAAGGCCCGAGAACCAGGAGCACCAATGTGTGAGGACTGGAGAGGATGGATGTCCCAGCTCCAGGGATGAGAGAGCAAATTCGCCTTTTCTTTGCCTTTCTGTTTTATTCATCTCCTCAATGGCCTGGTTGATGCTGACCCACATTGATAAGGGCAAAGACTCAGCCTATTGAATCAAATGCTAATCTCTTCCAAAAACACCTTCACAAAGCCAGAGATAATGTTTTACCTGATATCTCGACATCCCTTAGACCAGTCAAGTAAATTAACTCATAAAATTAACCACCACATTTACTGTTTTATGATAATGGGAAATTTATTTCTTCTTTTGGTTGTACAGCAAAATTTTACTGTTACAGACTCAGTGAAAAGTCTTAATTACACATTAATTATTGAAAAGTTAAATTTACTGCTTTTAAATATTTATATTAAAACAAACTAATCAGCCCTGTTAGATGCATTTTGCTGCCCATATAGATTGAGATGATTTGGATAAGCAGACAGAGGAAGGCTCCAATGGTCTAACAGGCAGGAGACCAGTGTCCAGATTCATCGCAATACTAATTTATGTGATCTTGGGTTAGTTAATAACCATCACTCAGCATGATTATTTACTTGTAAAAGGAAAGAAGTAGATAATATAGTCTTCTGACATTTCTTTAAGACCTAAAACTATTTTTCTATGGAAAAATTGTTCTGATTCTAATGATATTTCTAAAATTCTGATTATATTTATATGAGTACATTATATTCAAATGATGACTCCTGCTTTTAATATATATTAAACCACATGCTTCTTACATACATGTAACTTAATTTCCTATGTCTATTATTTTTAACAGATCATGTGTGTGCCTGTGACATAAGGCCAGCCTAAAGCACCATTAACTCTGCATGAGTCACAATCAAAAATAAAATATCACTAATTCAAGTTATCAACATTCAGCTTATAAATTTTGTTACACTTAGTCTGCATGTTTTCCCTTATGTTATTCAAAATCTACATTATTCAACTAAATCTTTCCTTTTTCTATTCTCAGCAGAATATCTTGTGATTATAATTTGCTTCCATGAAAATTTGCTTTCGTACAGGGACTGCACAAGGATTCCAATCTGTCTGATGATTCCCACAATATCAATATAATACATTCTGGTGAATATTTTATTTTCATGTGAGTTTTATTAGTATGAACCAACCATTTCACATTTGGTTGTCTCTGGAATTCTGACAAAAATCAAGTTTCTGTACCACTGGATCAGCAAAACTATCATGCCTAGGCCCGAGTAAATTCAACAAGACATTGAGATCTGATAATAGTCAGCAACCTTGCCCAGTGATAACCCCATCTCACCATAAGTTCCTTTTGGAATGTGTTATTTCTTCCTTCTACATTCGTCATTTCTACAAGCTTCAAGCCAATTATTGGAGATATTCAGGTAAAATGGATTCTAGTGACTTTGGACCTAATTCTTAGAGCTTTAAGGGATAGGAAAATAGTATTAGCTAAGAGCCACCAATCAAAAAAACCTCTCTCTTTCCATTTACATATTAAGAAAACATGAGAAAGGTACAGTAATAAAGGCAAACACTCAAAGTGTTAAAGGTGAATGACAGAATAACTCTAGCTCAAATCATTAAATCGTATCCCATATCCAAGCTTGCTTAATAATTTATATGCCTAATACCAGAACCTGGCAGCTCATCTTGAGGCACTCAGCTGAAGAACTATTTCAACTCAAATACTTCTTTTTTTTTTTTTTTCATTTAGAGAAGTTCTACATCTAAATCTCACTTAGTCTTGTCAAAATAAGAAGACATTTCATCCTGGACCAAACTTTTTCTGCCACACTGTGTTTATTACTGGCTTTTGAGTCCATTCTATAATCTGCACGTGCACATCCAGGTAACCCAACTACTTATCTGGAGGCAACGTCATTGTATAATAGAAAAGAAAGTAGGCTGAGTCGACAGTTGAAGCCATATGAAGATACCCTCTGCAGTCATCTGGGTGTTGTGGAAGGGCTCTCATCTAGGTGAAATCACATTTGTTTCTTCTCTTTTAAAAAATTATTTATCTCTCAGGATGTCTTCCATCTCCCATATGATAGCTCTGCTTCTGTTTTAAGAATAGCACATATGTTTGAACACATTTTAAGTATATACCCATGTAGATAAAGAGATAGCTATCCTCATTCATTTCGTTTTTATGTTTTGCTCTCTCTCTTAAATCCTTTGTCTCCTTTAAAATAGGTTAAAGCAACTATGAAATGATTGGCATTATCCTTACCTAAATCCTAGGGTTTCTTGTCCTAAACCAGAACAGCTTTATCCTCTAAAAGATGTAAATCACAGAACTTCCTTACATGGAAGTTAAACTGGTTGATATTTGGACTTCAGATTTTTTTTTCTCCAAATCCCTTTTTCCCTGGCTCCTACACTGACTTCCTGTTGATGCCAATACCAGGATCCACGGCAGACATTTATTGATTGCCTCTAAGTGCCAGATGCTTTGCAATATGATGTCAGTTAATATTACTAACAAGCATGCCAAAGGATGAAATTATTTATCTTTTATAGGCAAAGATACTAGAGATAAAAGAAGAATGGTAGCTTTCCAGTATATCATAGCTAATCTGTGGCAGATTTTGATTTTTCTGACTCAAATGCCCATGCCCTTCCTCTGTAGACTATCTTACAAATGAAAATGCCATCTGCATGTTTTAAGTACACCTGAGATACCTAAGGAAAAAAAAAACAAATCAGAGGCAGCAGTATCCCAAGACTTACTTTGTCAGTTTGAGATTTAATTACTTTTATTTTTAAAATAATATTTTATTTATTTATTTTTAGAGAGAGGGGAAGGGAGGGGGAAGAAAGGGAGAGAAACATCAATTCGTGGTTGTCTCTCACATGCCCCCTACTGGGGACCTGGCTTGCAAACCAGGCATGTGCCCTGACCGGGAATTGAACCTCTGACCTTTTGGTTCTAAGGCTAGCATTCAATCCATTGAGCCACGCCAGCGAGTGTGAGATTTAACTACTTTTCAAAGCAGTATAATTATAGGCAAATAATAACTATATCAGATGTGTGTCTGTGTGTAAAAGAAAACCAAGCTTTGAATTTTTAGAATGCCCTTTTTAATGATTACTTTTGAAAAGCATTGTCATAGAAGGGGTTTGACTGAGTGTAGCTAAATGTATTATAGGCCAATCGAATTAGCAAGTACACAAGTAACGTTGTGCTTTGAGATGGCTCTGGGAATCTCCTCTTAATTTGGGCATTTCCATTACCCATGCCTAGCAGGAAAGAATGATGGCTGAGGTGGTTGTGATAGACAATGACCTCATTAATCATTGTGATGGAGATATGGGTTGTTCCTTGCAGTGACTCATTACAGAGTGCATCAAATAATAAGCACTCACAGCTAGCAAGTAGTGAGTTAAGACTGACAGATGGTCAATAAATTCAGAACTGGCATATTTTTGTAAATTGATTGTAGGTTTGAAGGCTGGCAGTGCCTTCACCAGAACTTTAAATCACTAAAGTTGTCTTCCAGACCAAGCAATTAAAATTTAAACATGGAAAGTCCTAATATTTGAAAATGAGATAGTTTTTACTCTCTTATGCCACTGAAATTTATGCAATTATTTTACTAGGAAAAAAACTTTTTTTGCTTCCTTATATTTTATTTTTTAATACTGTATTTCACCATTGTTAAAATCTTTTTTATTTTATTTTCATTTTAATGATATTTTAAAATTATCCAAGTTCTATGAAAATTATAGGGTATGAGATGCAGTAACCTCATTTCTATCTCCAGTACCCCACTCTCCACAGGTAACCACTGTCAATATTTTGACAGATACCTCTATATTTTTTGAGCTGAAGTTCTTTTATTTTTTAATATATTTTACTGATTATGCTATTACAGTTGCCCCATTTCTCCATCATTCCCCTCCACCCTGCACACCCCCTCGCACCTACATACCCTCCCTTTAGTTCATGTCCGTGTGTCATAAGTTCTTTACCTTCTTCATTTCCCACAATATTCTTGCCCTCCCCCTGTCTATTTTCTACCCACCATCTATGCTACTTATTCTCTATACCTTTTCCCCCTCTCTCCTCCTATCATTCCCCTGTTGCTAACCCTCCATGTGATCTCCATTTCTGTGTTTCTGCTCCTGTTCCAGTGTTTGCTTACTTTGCTTTTGTTTTAGATGTGATTATTAATATCTGTGAGTATGCTGTCTTTTTACTATCATATTTTTTATCTTCTTTTTCTTAGATAAATCCTTTTAACATTTCATATAATAAGAGCTTGGTGATGATGAACTCCTTTAACTTGACCTTACCTGAGAAGCACTTTATCTTCCCTTCCATTCTAAATGACAGCTTTGCTGGATAGAGCAATCTTGGATGTAGGTCCTTGACTTTCATGACTTGGAATACCTCTTTCCAGCCCCTTCTTGCCTGTAAGGTCTCTTTTGAGAAATCAGCTGACAGTCTGATGGGATCTCCTTTGAAGGTGACTGTCCCCTTATCCCTTGCTGCTTCTAGAGTTCTCTCCATTTTAATCTTGGCTAATGTAATTATGATGTGCCTTGGTGTGTTCCTCCTCAAGTCCAACTTCTTTGGGACTTTCTGAGCTTCCTGATCTTCCTGGAAGTCTATTTCCTTTGCCAGATTGGGGAAGTTCTCCTTTATTATTTGTTCAAATAAGTTTCCCACTTGTTACTCTTCCTCTTCCCCTTCTGGTACCCCTATAATTCAGATGTTGGGACATTTAAAGATGTCCTGCAGGTTCCTAAGCCTCTCCTCATTTTTTTGAATTCTTGTTTCTTCCTTGTTTTCTGTTTGGTTGTTTCTTTCTTTTTCTGGTCCACTCCATTGATTTGAGTCCCAGTTTCCCTCCCATCTCTATTGCTTCCCTGTGCGTTTTTCTTCATTTCACTTATTGTAGCCTTCATTTTTTCACCTAATTTGTGACCAAATCAACCAATTCTGTGAGCATCCTGATCACCAGAGCTTTGAACTGTGCATCTGATAGGTTAGCTATCTCTTGGCTGCTTAGAGAAATTGGCTCTGGGGCTTTGATCTGTTCTCCTGTTTGAGCTATTTTTCTTTTTTCTTTCTTTTTCTTTTTTTTTTTGGGGGGGTCTGGTGGTGGCTGTTACATAACGAGGGGTGGAGCCTTAGGTATTCCCAGGGCGGGGCACCCCAGTGGCTAGGTTGTGACGCTGTATGCGGGGGCGGGATCCGAGAGGGAACAAGGGCTCTCACTCTGCAATCTCTGGGATTCCGGTCCCTTCTGCCCCTTTCCCCAAGCAAATTGGGCCCTTCTTCTGCTGACTTCCATGTGGGTGGGATTGTGTACATTCTAGGACCATGTGGGTCTCTCCAACAAACTCTCCTGTGAGGCTGGGAGTCTTTCCCAGCACTTCAACCCCCATAAGTGTTTTCAATCGGTGCTTTTAGGCTTTATTTCCCAGCGCTGGGGCCCTTGATGTGCAGTCTGTCTTGCTGCCTGTTTTCACCTGGTTTATCTGTGCATGAATGTGTGACCATGGTCAGCCACCTTGCATGCCTCGCTTGGTCTGTTTGTTGCCTCCCCATGCTCGGTAACTGCTGCCTGTGCACCTAGGGTGTGTCAACCACCACCTGCACATCCAGGACCACTAGCCACTGCTTTTTCCTCCTGCAATCGCTCTCTGCCAGCCTCCAACTCTGCCCCTCACCAGTCTGGGTGAAACCTTGTC
>PVKU01017626.1:0-10998 GCA_004027475.1 Anoura caudifer
TTTTTTTTTGTTTATTCCCTCATTTTTCCCACTTTTCCCACTGTTGGATAGTATTTTCCAACAGGGAATGTGAGAACTTAGCTATTAAAATTCTAAATACATGAAGAAACTATAGGCTATTCTAGCCTTTATTCACATCTTGACTGGATATAGAACTCTGTGTTGGAAATAATTTTTTCTACAGAAAGTGAGAGGCATTACTTCAACATCTTCTAGTCTCTAGGCCCATATTTACTGCCTCCTGAAGTTTTCAAGGTCTCTTACACCCTCTTTCTGAAATTTCACTGTGATATGTCACAGTGTGGGACTCTTATATCTGCTGTAGTGAGAATTTGATTAGGCCATTCAAACTTTAATGTTTGATCTGTAAACTTTGAGAAATATTATTGGAAACATTAAAAATCATTTCCTACTCATTAGTATTTCTAGACAGACATTGTTAACTTGTTGGAATCCCTTGACTGACAGACTAAGAGATCTTTTCTCTGGCTTGCCCGCACGTTTCCATTTGTGCAACTCAGTAGAAGAACTACATGAATCTTCCAGTTCATCTACTGAATTATGCATTTCTATAAGGACATTTATCATTTCCAAGAGGTCTTTCCTGTTCTATGACTGTGCATAATTTTTCTGTTTCAGATGCCATTATCTTTTATGTTTTTCAGATTAGATGGAGACCAGTGGAAGGGGACCCATAGGTGCCCTGTTTACCCATTTCCATGATATCAGGATCCTTTCCCCTGCACTTGGTCATGATTACATTTCTATTTGTCATTTCTCCTAACAACCCATCTCCCCCACCACTGTGCCAGAGTCACAGAGCCAGGGTCCTACTCTTGCTATGCATTCTGTCTCCACACTCTAATTCTGATGCAGTGGAGATCTTGAAACCCATGCTGGATGATGAACTTGACTGTGGTCTGGATAGCTAAGGTACACTGCCCCTTGATGTCCTCCAAAGCTCTGAGCCTAACAGCCTCCTATCACAGAACATTCTGGAACATTGCAACAGTTTGCTTGCATGCACTATGGAGTCACAGTGAGGCAGGATAGCAAGAAGCTAGGAAAACTGGGGAATGGCATGGGGAAACTGAGGCAAGAAAATTAAAGAAGGCAAACAGTCTGAACAACTTACAGTCAGCTGGTGAACCACAAATCCTTATTTCCCCTAACCAAGGACACTTGAGAACAAATTATTTGAACATCTCCTCTTTAACAGAAGAATACATAGCGTAAATCGCCCTGGTTGGAATATACACAACAGAGACCCAGTTAATGTCATTCGTGCCAGATGAATACAAGGCCAGATGAAGCCAGGGGAACAAAGAACAAAAAACCCCATTAGAGCCAGACAGCCCTAAGATCAAAGTAAAACAGTGGAGCTGACCAGAGGATAATCCAAACCCCAATTAGTACTCATTTTGATGCATCAGCATCTTAAAAACACCCTTGGAAAACTGGTGAATATTCTGTTGAAACCCTGCCCTAAGATTCTCACTCACAAAAGCGAGATGAAATCACTCCAGACAGAGTCCTGGGGCAGCTCGCTCTAGAGCGCACCCACGGCCTGGTTTCAGACATGAACTTCTTTCTCTCCTTCTGAGCTCTAAGGTGCCCTTGAGATTATCAGCCAGGGGAGCAGCGTTCAGTGGCAGCTTGTCTCAGGTTTATCCCCCATCCTGTTCCAAGGCCCCGTATTCCCCTGACTCTCCAGTGAGCTGACAGCAGCCCTGTCTAGACTTTCTCCTGTTACTTCTGCTACCCTAAGTCCTTCCTTAGTGTCACTGTCCCCAGCTTTAATAAACATTTCAAAATCCCCTGGACATGGCTTGTGAAATCTTATCCAGAGGAAGTCAAACATCCACACACCACTCACCACAAACCACACACCACAGGCTGGCCTGAGGCAGAACTGCTCAGGCCCAGGCCCATCTGGTACCAACAGCTGCCAAGGGACCCAGTGAGAGTGAGTCATCAAGGATCTGAGAGAAAATCCTCTGCCTTCACTGAAGCTCCACCACCCGGAACCTCTCTGAGTCTCCTTTCCCCTGTCCCCCACAAGGATCCCATTTCCAGTGCCCAATGGATTTACACTTGACCTTCTATGTAGATCCAATGATGTTACTGCCTGAGGCATGTTAAGCAATCCTCTGTCCATAGTCACCATATTCTATTGATAGGAGCATTTACAGACATTCCACCCTTTTGCTTTTATAAAACCACAATACAAGAAACATCCTTGAATATATATTTTTGAAGTATATGTGACTAACTTCTTAGGACAAGTTCCTAAAAGAGGAATTCCTGTGTCAAAATGTGAGCACATTTAAATTGCTGAGACCTTTTGCAAAAGCATCCTTTAGAGGTTTTGTCCTGGTTTTCAATCCCTTTCTTCAACTTTTATACAGAATGAGTTCCCTACTCTCTGGCTAAAACGCTCATCATTTTCACCAAATTGATAGATTTTAAATTTATTCCTATTTTTTTAATCCACATTCTCATTTTTGTGTACATGTATTTATTAGAAATATAATTGTTTAACATTTGCATTTCTTCTTTTCCAAATTGTTTCTTAATATTCATTATGTTTTGAGTAAGTTGTAAGTATTTTTAAAGATTGAATGTAAGAAGGAATGAAAAGCAGCCCCAACATTGGAATGGGTCGGGCGCTCAGAGCGAGGCCCAGTGTTGCCGGGAGCTGGCCTGGTGAGCTTACTGCTAAGCTGGGTTATTCTCCGGTTGTACTGTACGTGCTCTCACAGAACATCAACATCAGACAAGGGCATCCCAAAACCACAGCTACAGGAGACAAAACAATGCCATACTGTGTGTTGTCTCAGCACAGACAGAAACAAGTCATGGCGTAGCTCACATGCTACCACGCAGCTCCAGGCTGGCAAACAGAAGGGAAAGCAGTGTCTTTCCTATCACCCCTCACCCTCCCTCCAGTCTGCCGCGTCCCTAGGTATTTCTTGAGATGTCCAGTCACAGACTTGGCCCCTCATCCTGACAAAGCCAATCTAGAGGGAACCCTAGGCCCACAGACCCTCCCTAGATCTCCATCCAGATGCAATGTCTTGGGCACATCTGTCTCACCTGGTCCTTCCAAGCTGCCCACGCCCCCAGGTGTGTGCTGCCCCTCTGCAGCGGTGATGCACACAGTGGGCTGTCTGCCCCCTGTGCTCCTTGGGTCTTTGCTGGAAGAACACTGACATATGTTACCTTCCTCTGTCAACATTTTTATGCATCTTTGAGTTTGGTTGTGGGTATGAGTTTGTATCTCTGGAGTGTGTGGTTGACAGGAAAGTTTTATGTTTTCCTTCACGGTTTTTCATCTTTGGGTCTTGCTTAGAGAATTCCTCATTTCACAATTGTGAAAACTTAAGATGTATTTTCATGTTGGGGAGAAGGTTCCAAAGGTAAAAGGAAACAGAATTAATAGAGTTTGGGGAAAATATGGGAAAGACAGGTATGATATCTCAGGTGGAACAACAACGTTTACATCTTCTGCTTTACAACTTTTTAAGTATGTGTGGCTTACACCAACCACAGGTGGTTGGTGTATATTGTGTTCAATAAATAATTTCTCTTGAAGTAAAGCCTCATGTGTCTGCTTATATTCCCCAGGTTCACCAAAACGACACCCAGGGTCCCAGTGATGTGCACAAGGACCAACTCCACTGACGAGCATTTCTGATCATTTACAACCTTAAAGCCTTACATCACAGTGTGGTTATTAATGTCTGCACACTCCAGTGGGTAACGGCACAGTAAGTAACCTTCCCTGGGCATGCTGTATTTTGAGGATGTATCTAAACCCTCACAGACGAATGAGGACCCATGACTTCCATGTGGCAATAATTTTAATATACCTCAAACTATGAGTCACACAGTGTCATTTGGGGGTGGTGGGCAGAGACTCAAAACTACACATGTTCTAGAGAAGCACTGCCTCATATGGCAGCCACAAGATACTTTATGGCTTTTAAATTAAAAGTAAGTAAAATTAAAAGTTCAACTGCTCCACACACAGGTCGCACTTCAAGAGTTCAACAGCCACCTGTAGGCAGTGGCTGCTGTGTTGGACATGCAGACACAGAACAACCCTTGGTCCAAAAGCTCAGAACTGAGCTTCATGTTGACTGAACCTCTAGTCACAGCACTAGACCCATGAAAAATGAAAGGGACAACATCATCTCTCTGACAGATGACACCAGATTTTTGCCTGGGACATGAGTATACATTAAGCTTGTGTATAACAAACACAACTAAGTTACCTGTGGGTCTGGTGCCTTCAGGCACACACTGTTCCCAGGTCCAAAGGGGAAACACCTGTCCCTGCAACTGCCTTCCCAGACTGAGGACACTCTCTGAAATCTCATTTCCAGGGCGTGAACTTTCTTCTAGAAGAACCCAGGGGCAAAGCTTTCAGCAGAGTGTGGGGATGCAGGGATCCCACCTCAGGGAGAGGGATTCTAGGAAGTGAGGAGGGTCCAAAGGCCAGGGCCAGTGGGAAGACTCCCCTTGGTTTATCCAGAACAACCATTCTCGAAGTGTGGCCTATGGAACCTTTGAAGTTTCTAAGAGCCTTTCATAGGATCTATGAAGTCAAAGCTATTTTCATAGGATTAAGGACATCCTTTGCCTTTTCACTGTGCCCACCTTTGCACTGAGATAAACTCAGCAAGAACAGAAGCTGGGACACCCAACTGCAACATCAGACATTCTTCACCACCACACCCTCTCACAGACTAGAAAACAAAACCAATAGAAGAATTGAAAATTATATCTTTACTAAATCATCCTTCTTAAGTTGAATTTTCAAAAATATCTTGGCATCCCATAGAGATGGCTGTGTAGGTAATGTGGTATTTTCATCACCCCACCAGGAATTGAAAATTACAACTACACTACAAAAAAACATCATTCAGAACCACTTGACATCTATCTGAACAGACATCCTACAACTGCAATATTAAAAAAGATACATCAAGACCGGAAGGAGGGGTACACATGCAGAATGTGCTGGTCCCACACCAACCTGTGGTAAATAAAAACAAAAAGGGATATTTGGGGGCATATTTTTGCTGTGGAGGTCACCTCTGAGGGGTGAGGAATTTCAGGCCTATGTGGAGCTCCTCAGCCCAGGGTTTTAGTGCCAGGAACACAGGTCTCTACAATGTCTAGTTAAAACCAGTGGTGATTTGGCTGAGTGAGAAGGAGGCTTCTGGAGTCCCAGGCACTTCCTCTTAAAACACTGCATGCACATAGACTTATGCTGAGCTGAAGTGCTGCATCATCAGCTCAAAAGGCACCAGGAGTATACAGTGAAGCAACTGAGTTACCTTGTATCACACTGAGAGCTGAGGGGCAGCTGTCTCCCAGATGGAAGTACTGGCAGAGGCCTTTGCTCCCTTTCTGAGCCCTCCCCCACTCAGAGCTGGCAGGTGGACACCAGATCTGAGTCTCCAGTCACCTGGCACTCACTCTTTTCCCCACCCTGGTGATACCCTGAAACCCCACCACACTCAACTTGCAGGCCCTCCATGACACTTTCCAGTGATATTTGCATACAAACAGCCTGTCTTGGCTCATGTTGTAGATTTTCTTAAAATGTCTCAAAAGCAGAATCTGGCCTAGGCATGCCCTTCACCTCCAGCTACAGGGCCCAAGGTCCAGTTCTAGTGGCAGCTGGCCTTGGCTTGTAGCTTGGCTTCTCTGAGGCACCTCCAAGTCCAGCATAAGTACCAGCCATCCTCAGATTGCTTTGTAGCTCATACCAGGTGGCCCTGGGCAGAGCATAGGTAATGGCTGACTGTGGCCTGCACCTCCCAAGAAGTCCCTGAACCAGCACACCTAATGAACAGCTTCAGGCACCAGCAAACCACTACCTCACCACCTCTATGGCAACATAGTCAAGGGGCTGACTTAGTGGGCACCAGGGCCTCCATGGTGATCACAGCCAGTCCTCACAGCCAATCAGCCTGTGGATAAATCCTTTCCATTGCCAATGGCAATCATGACTCAACTATAATGGGAGGGTGCACACAACACAGAATGGGGGTGCTCCTGGAGTGCCCGGGTTGGGTTACCAGGGAGGCTGCATCACTGGGCCCTCTGGGACACCTACTACATAAGGACACTCTACCAAGACCAGGAGATGGAGCAGCTCTATCTAACACAGAAACAAGCACAGGAAGGCTGCCTACATGAGGGGACAAAGAAACATGTCCCTAATGGAAGAACAGAACTGAACTCCAGGAAAAGAACTAAACAAAAAGGAGGCAAGCATTCTACCAGATACAGAGTTCAAAACACTGGTTATAAGGATGTGCGATGAACTTAGGGGAAAAGTAAATGAAAGTAATGTGAACTTCAATGAAAAGTGGACACATAAAAATGGAGAAAGAAAACATTGTAAGTGAAAAATTCAATTACTGAAATGAAAAATACATTACACAGACTCAACGGTAGAGTGGTTGAAGCATAAGATGGAATAAGAAATTGGGAAGATAAGGAAGCAGGAAACACCCAAACAGAATAGCAAAAAGAAAAAAAAAATACCAAAAAAAACTTAGGATAGTATAAGAAGGCTCTGGAAAAACTTCAAGCATACTCACATTGACATCATGGGGGTATGGGAAAGAGAAGAGAGAGAACAAGGAATTGAAACCCTGTTTGTAAAAATGTAGTGATGGGAAAATTCCCTAACCTGGTGAAGGAAGTAGGTACACAAGTCCAGGAAATGCAGAGTCACAAATAAGATGGACCCCAAAAGGCCACGCCAAGAAACACCACACTTAAAATGCCAGAAACTAAAGACAAAGCAAGAGTTTTAAAAGCACTGAGATAAAAGTAGTTAGTTATCTACAAAGGAGCTCCTGATTTTCTCACTACAAACTTCTCAGGCCAAAAGAGATGGGAAAAGTTTTCATTTTAAATCAAAGGATGGATAAAGAGCTTTCCAGACAAGAGAAAGCTAAAGGAGTTTATCACCACCAAACCAGTATTATAAGAAATGTTAAAGGGTGTTCCAGGAGGAGGAGGAAGAGGAGGAGGAGGAGGAGGAATGTGGGTAATAAAATGGCTATAAGTACATATCTATCAATAGTTACTTTAGATGAAAATAAATTAATTCCTCCAATCAAAAGACCTATGGTGGCTGAATGAATAACAACACAACCCTCTTATATGCTATCTGTAAGAGAATCAATTAAGATTTAAAGACAAACAGAATGAAAGTAAAGGGATGAAAAAAAGATATTTCATGGAAATGGAAATGAACAAAAAAAAAAAGCTGGAGTAACAATACTTATACCAGACAGCACAGACTTAAAAGAAAGGCAATATAACAAGAGAGAAAGAAGGGCTCATCATTTCCACTTTTTTGTATTTATTTGAAGAAACCCAAAACACTTCACCAAAAAGACATACTCATTCATCTGTTCATTGCAGCATTGTTTACAAAAGCCAAGATACAGAGCCAACCTAAGTGACCATTAATAGATGATTTGATAAAGAGGTGGTGCACATACACAGCAAAATGTGCCTAAGCCACACACACAAAAATAAAATCTTGCCATTGGCAACAACATGGATGGAGGGTATGGTGCTGAGTGAAATATATCAGACAGACAAAGACAAATGCCAGGTGATTGCACTTACAAGTGGAACCTAAAAACTAAGGTAATCAAGGAGAACAGATGCTGGTTGCTGAATGGAATTGGGTTGAAGGAAATGGAAAAAAAAAAGGTGAAGGGTTTAAGAAGCACACATTGCTGGTTACAGAACAGTCATGGGGATGTAAAGTGCAGCATAGGGAATATATAGTCAATAATATTGTAAGAACTACATATGGTGTCAAGTGGGTACTGGATTTATCTGGGTGATCTGTTTATAATTTATATGAATGTTAATCACAGAGTCATATGCCTGAAACTACACAATATTGTACACCAACTGTAATGGACAAATGAAAAGACAGTTTAAAAAGAAGATAAATAGAGCTTGAATTCCTTATAAAAGTGGATTAATTTCTTAACTGTCCTTAATGAAAATGGAAAATAAAATAATAAATTTTCTCCTATGATGATGGGGAAAGTCCACAAACACACTTCTGCTACATTCAGTCCCAAGTACCATGAGCCCAGAAAAGCGACCTGTGAGGGCTGAGTCAGCCTCTTCTTTACAGAACATCAAGTTCACTTAAGAGAATGAGTGACACAGAACCTGTGATGACTGAGGGGTGGTGAACTGGCAAACACTCTCTCAAATGAACGTGAACTTCTCCCTCAAGGAAAGTCAACGGGAAGTTGACACCTGACAGCACTTGTTGTCTGGAAGGAATGGAAGCTCTCAAGGGAAAACCAGGATTCTGGCAAACGTGTGTCTCACCACGGCAGCCAGAGAGCTTCCCAGAGCTGACAACCGTTTCCAGTGAGATCTGAGGTAATGTTAACAAACGTGATTGTTGATGATGTGTCATTAAATGCATCAGCACTGGGAGATCTCTATCACTTAGTGAAACAATGTATTAATTTTAAATAATCCTGCGTCAGTACAATAGCCACTCAAGCAACGTAACAGAATAGGAAATACTCAATGGTGTAATTTCAGGTTCCATTTTGCAAAGAGCTTTTCAGGAACTACCACTTGTGTAGCTTTAGTGTATGTTAAAGATGAATATCCTCGCTTATCTGAAAAGGTGATTTAAAATGCTCCTCCTACATATTTGTGTGAGGCTGTACATTTCTTCATATACTGCAACCAAATAACAGGCTAAACACAGAAGCAAATATGAAATTCCAGAGGATTTCTAATGATACAGACAAGAACTGAGACTTGCAGAAACGTAAAATGTAAGCGATCGACTCTTCTCACCACCTTATGTATTTAGGAAATAGTAATTTTTTCATAAAAATTATTTCTGTTAACATAGGTTATTAATATTACTCTAAATGAATTAATTTTTAAACTTTCTTATTCCTGTATGGTAAATATTGATAGCTATAACCCACACAAACAAAATTATTTGGGGGTCGGCCCTATTTTGTAAGACTCTATAGATGTTCTGAATCCAAAATGTTTTGAGAGTCACTAAATAAAACAGCCCGTGGGCCAGGACTCAGGAAGACAGCGCAGAGACTTCTCCGTGAAGGAGCCGAGGGCTCGGGGCAGAGCACCGGGTCCCCAGGCCTGGCTCCCAGGGTCTCAGCCCAAGAACAGAGTCTGGGGCAAGGACTCTCAGCGTTGGGGTGTGCCCTTCTCCCCAGGATTTCTCTTCTGCATCTCCCGGGTCCTCCCGCCTGGATATTCACGACGCTTTCCCCGTTCTCACTCCCATTGGGTGTCCCATCTCCAGGCGAGCCAATCAGCGTCTCCGTGTTTCCGGGTATAAAATCTTCACGGAGTAAACTAACTCAGTCCCCGCAGACGCCCAGCGCGGGTCATGGATTCTGGAACCCTTCTCTTGCTGCTCTCGGGGGCCCTAGCCGTGACCCTGACCGAGACCTGGGCCAGTGAGTTCGGGGTCCGGAGGGAACACCCTCTGCGGGACAGAAGCCAGGGGACCCGGAGGAGCGCAGGAGCAAGGGACTGAGCGTCTGCACCACCCCAGGCCCGGACCCCCGGACAGACTCTGGCCTCGGCCCCGCCCCTCCCTTCAATCACCGCCCCCTTTCTGTCTCCGGCGCCCCCTGCTCCTCCTCGCCTGACAGCTGACTTAGGAAGCGCGTCCTCCCCGCCCGTAGGTGCCCACAACCTGAGAATTTCCAGCACCTTCGTGTCCGGGACAGGGCAGCGGGAAGGACCGGTACATCGCGGTCGGCTTTATGGATGACACAGAGACCATGCAGTTCGACAGCGGCGTGCTAAACCCGAGGCTGGAGCCGCGGCTACCGTGGCTGGAGCAGCCGCTGGTGGAGCAGGAGGATCCCCGTTTGTGGGAGGAGCAGACACGGGTTTGCAAGGGTAACGAACACACGTTCCAAGCGGCCCTGAACAACCTGCGCGCCTACTACAACCAGACCGAGGATGGTGAGTCACGCGCGCCCGGGTCCAGGCAGGACACCCACTCCCACGGACGGTCCTGGGTTCACCTGAGTCACCGGTCCGAGGAGCACCACGAGGCTGTGGGCCCATCCGCCCCCAAACGAGAAGAGCCAAAGAGGATTTTGAGCCTGTATCATTTATATACAGTTTAGGTTTAATCACAGCGGGTCCCTTTGCTACTGTCCCCTGAGCAGGGCTAAGTAGGAGGGACTGAGAGGGGAGGGGCTGACCTCCGATCTGGGGTCAGTGTCGCACACCCACCAGGAAATGACTGGCTGCTTCGTGGGGTCGGACTGGAGCTTCCTCCGCGGGTACACTCAGCTCGCCTACGACGGCACCGAATACCTCGCCCTGAAAAGGGACCTGCGCTCCTTGACAGTGACCGACACCGCAGCTGACATCACGTGGCACAATTTGATACCGAAACTTGATGTGGACTCCTGGAGGTTCAGCGTGGAGCACCTGTGCCTGCGCTGGTTACACATCTTCCTGAAGAAGGGGAAGGAGACGCTGCTACGAAAAGGTACCAGGGTGCGGGCCTCCGCGAGGAGCGGATCTGTGGGCTGCGGCGGCTTCCTACAAGGAGAGGAGGAAAATGGAGCAGTGACAGAATGTCCCTCCTGTTCGGGGGAGGGAAGAGTCCCCCAGGTTTCCTTATTCTGTGACTCACCCGCGGGCCCAGCTTTCTCTGAGGGACAATAAGGGACCCAGCCTCTCCGAAACACCCCACAGTTGTTCCCTCCACACCCTACAGCCACCTGGTGCACCAGGACGCTCTCCCTGGTTCTCCAGCTGAAGCCATCTATGGAGTCCTGATTTGGGCTTTTCTGAGTCATTCAGCCTCCACCTGAGTTTGTATCTCCCCTAGCAGACCTGGACACCCCTACCGTATGTTCTCACCCTGATTCTGGAACTTTCCAAGAAATGGAAGATTATCCCATGTGCCTC
>PVKU01017627.1:0-10989 GCA_004027475.1 Anoura caudifer
GTGAGCGAGTGAGAATTAATCCCTGGGGTCCAGGCTCCCTATCTGTGTAACCACAGGGCCTCTGAAACGGCCCTGGTGTGAGACCAGGGACTGAGTCACGTGTGGCCACTTGGGACATGGAGTCAAGTGTGGAGGTCACAGGCAGGCAGGCCCTGCTGCAGGCAGGTGTGCAGTGTGACCCTGCAGTCCATCGCTTCCTGGGCATCAGTGCAGGAGACATCGGAGGAGGCCATTTGCCTCCATCAGGCCAGAGCCTCCTGCCCAGCTCAGAGGCATCACAGGGCTCCTGATTCTGAGCATCTTCTCCACCTGTATGTACTGAGAGCTGCCCTTGGACAAGGGGGCCTTGGCAGAGAGGTCATGACCAACCACCAGCACAGACATTGCTGGAGGTGGGTAGGTGGTAAGGGATACCCTACAGAAGTTCCTATTGGTTCTTCCCCAGATAACCTCACTCTTGAAGCATCTTCCTGGGCTTGGCCATGCCTCAAACACCCTAGGAGAGACTATTAAGAGAAGTAAGGTGACCTGCAAGGGCCCGTATAGGGAGGGGTGAACTCCCACGTCCAAGTGCAGTGCCCCCTGCCACGTGGGTGTACTGTGGCTGCCAGGCAGACCTATTCCTTGCCCCTGGCATGAGCATCATGGGTCATGAATTATACTGGGAACTGTTCTTCTTCTTCCTTGTGATAACTGGTGCCCTGACCTGTGTTCCAGAGAGTTCTCTGGACAGTGCACCCTGTTCCACAGGACTCAGAGGCCACACCTAGAATGCTATGGCTAGAAGCCGTGCTCGCCTGGACATCACTGCCTGTTCTGTCTCATTGGAGCAGCGGTGTGCCTCCGTGTTCAGCAGGGTAGAGGAGCGGGCACGCCGGGGAGACCTTGAACCTCACGGAGGCAGAAGCAGCAGCAAGTGCACATTCCGCCACGATCTGGGTCTCCAAAATGTCAAGTCCCAGCAGAGCTCTCAGATCAGAGCTGGACCGTTCGCCACCAAACACATAGCCTCACGTTTGCGCTGCTTTTGCCTCATTCTCTCTTCATGCTCCCGACCTGCTCCTAGAAAATTCTTTCCCTTCATTCCTGTCGACCAAGGTAGTCAGAAGTAGCTTTCTCATAGGTATTAACTCACAACACACCTTCACTGCTTTACCTCAGGGCTGTCGTTTCTTTGGCCCTTTGTCATAACAGAGGCTGAAGAGACTTGACCCCTTGCTGCTCTTCCCAACACCATGCCTGTCCATCACACTGATAACGCTATGCCAACCGGCGCTAGGGAACCAAAACAGCAGATACCCTGGGTGCTTTATCAGGCGCATGCCAGAGGATGGGAGACACAGCGGATACTAGTGCAGGACTTGCCTGTTGGTGAAATTTCCAGAGAGCCAGTGGTCTGCGGCTCACAGGGATCGTTCCTCTGAGGCAGCGCGCAGGTTGCTGCACCTTGCACTGCCCACCATGAGGAAAGATGCAATGCTTGATGGGACTTTCTGGAGTTTGGAGAGAAGGAAGTTCACGCTTGGGCGTTCTCCTCTTGTCTGTTTCCCGAGGGAATGTGAACTGAGTAGTAGTTTTGAGTGGGACCCGGAAGGGAGGCATTCATCTTTCAGTGCAGGCTGGCCGCTGCTGTGGCTGAAGGAGGAAAACAGAACCGCCCTGTAAGGAAACGCATCCATCCTTTAGTTCACTCAATTCTTGAAATACCTGATGGAATGAGCTCTATTATTATTCCCATTCTTACATGGGATTAAATGGAGTTTCAGAGAACTGGGTCTTTGGAGTTCCCATTCTCATGATGCTTCTCTGCTGGTATTGTAAGGGCGCCTGGAGACAGTGATCCTGGTGATGGGAAACGGGCCCTCGGAGTATCATACCTCCCTGTGCCGAGAGGGGCTGCAGGCTTCACCACCTGGCACACACTGCTCTGGACTCAGGTCCTTTGAAATCCTGTAGCTGGCACTTGCCAGCTCTGTGGTCTTGAGCAAGCCACTTAGCTTTTTTCTGCCTCAGTTTCTGCAGCTGTAAAATGGGAATAATCCTAGTACAAAACTCATAGGGTCATTGAGAGTATTAGTTAATACATGTTAAATATCTGACAGTGAATGTAGTTTAAATTGGGTGACTCTTGACACTTCATTGGGTGTGTCACTTGTTTGTTTAATAGACCTTACACAGAGCTGTCTATACGCCAGACATTGGCTCTCAGCACTTGACAAGAACTCGCTCACAGAAGCCTCGCAGCAACCCTCTGAGGAAAGGCCTGTGATTATCCCCACTTTGCAAATGAGCAAATTGAGGCAAGGATTAGGCACTTGCCCAAAGTAAGTGGGAGCTCGGATTTGAACCCAGGTTAAGTTTGCATTTTAAATCTCCATGTTGTGTGGCCTTTCCAAGCTCTCTTGGAAGAGCTTTCTCTTTTCATCATCACAAAAACCACGAGACATTGATGATAGGGTAGGGCAATGCTGAGGCTAGCAATGGAGAAATTAATAGAGAGACGGATGGGGCTTTATAAAAGTCATCACACAAATGTTAGAGAAAAATAGATAGACCCTCCCCCACCTCCACAACCACCCAGACTTCCAGAAAATGTGTGTGGCAGGGGAGGGAAAGCTCCCGTAATTCCACAGGGCCCTGTGTCTAACTATATTTATTATCTGCAGGAAAAAAAGGAAGTACTCCTTGAAGAGGGATTCAGTGACAACCTGCACACACCCAGCTGATGGCCCCGGGCAGAACTCCCCTCCCCCATCTGCCGCAACCTGAACCATGACTACATTCTGAGTCTTTGAAATCTGTTCTGCTCACAGTCTGTCCCCTGCGCCGGGACTCTGTGGTTCCCAGAGCCCAGGAAGAGGAACGGACAGGGAAACAATCACCAGCACTTGCGACCTGAACGTCTTCAGAGGTAGGTGGGTATCAGGGCCTTGGGGCTGTATGTGTGAGGCTGCACACCCTTTCATCTGTGTTGTGCCTGGATGAGAACCCTGTTCTGATCAGGTGCCCAGGGAATGCCAGCACTATTTCTCTACCGAAGGCACTATTGTCCTTGTTGTTCAGATGGAGAAACTGAGGCGGAAAGTTGCCATGGATGGACACATGTCCCTTCATATGTGATACCCTGAGAAGGACACTGTGTATTGCCCACATAGCATTTCCATTGACAATACATAACCTGAGTTTAATCATGAAGAAATTTCAGACAAACCCCAAATAAGGAATGTTGAATTAAAAGAAAAGATCAGCTGTCTTTGTATTTGGAGCACTCAGAAATTTCGGTGTAATAGCAGACAAAGGACATTATTGGCTGAATTTATAAAATGGAATACTGATAGTAAAGTAGAAATGTGTATTTTATTAATGTTAAATTTAAGGAAGTTGACAGTTACATTATGATCATGTACAACAATGTCCCTTTTGTTAACACAGAAGAATTACTCCTAAATCAGGGCCAAGATACACGACATTCTCAAATGGTTTAAAATACGTGTGTGTGTGTGTGTGTGTGTGTATACTTTATATGGTGTGTGTGTACAATATATGGTGTGTGTGTGTACTATATATGGTGTTTGTGTGTACTTTATATGGTGTGTGTGTACTATATATGGTGTGTGTGTACTTTATATGGTGTGTGTGTACTTTATATGGTGTGTGTGTACTTTATATGGTGTGTGTGTGTACTTTATATGGGGTGTGTGTGTGTAAATTCTTAAACTAAGTGAACCTGAGCAAATGATATTCATGTGCTCTTTGTACTACTCTTACTCTTGTAGCTTTGAAATTATTTCCAAATGATAATTTTAAAAAAACTTACAGGCAACCCATCTAAAGGTACCTGGGCCTCAAGTTTTATGTTCCTATTTATTTTTTCACATATGCCAAGAGGAGAATAAGTTTTGCACCATTTAAAATGTCTGTAGGTGTTGTGCCTGCTTTTGAGCATTTGGGGGATTTCAACCAATGCATGTAGGTTATCTTTGGCTTGGCTGAAGACATCAAAGCAAAAATAAAGACTTTGGAAGGAAATTGGTCACTTGCAGGGGAGAGAGGCAATCACTGCATTGTGACTGTATTATTATTTGTAGTATCCAGACTTCTTTGTCTTTGCTTCTTTTCTTTCTTTCTGTTTGGCTTAGTCACATGAAGCACCAGGTTAGTGGGGAGAGAGGCCTGGGGAAAGGAATCTTTCTGGACAGTCCTTACCCTCTTCTTTCTAGAAAGCCAACTCACAGCACCAGGGAGCTGCCTAAAGTAAGAGCCACAACTATTTTGCATATTGTCCCAGGTCCTGGACCCTCTCTTACCTTTTCCCCTTCATAGTGATGTCCATCTATTACTGTGCATTTCTTCCCCATATGTCATATGTTGGGTGTCCCCTTTACTAGAATATAAGCTTGATGAAGGTGGGGGATTTGCTGGCTTCATTCATTCCTGTATTCTCAGTATTTAGAATACGGTCTGACTCATAGTAGTCCCTTAATAGGAGTGTTTGTGGGACAAATACATTTAGAACAGAAGAACGAAGAATAGAATCTCACCCATTCATCAGAATGAATTCTAAATGGATTAAACAGTTCAAAGAAAGACCACAATGAAGTCAATGAAATTAAATAACTTTCACTCTTCTGGAGAAGAAAAGAAGAGAGTCTGAGCTTAATAGTGGCAACAGCCAACATTATTTTGCCTATTCTGTGTGCCAAGTCATATACTCAGAGCTTCATATATTCAGCATTTGCGATAGGGTTGCTCATACCACCCCCGTATTACAGAGGGGGAAAACTGAGGCTCTGAGGAGTTACAGTAGGCATTTGGCCAATCACATAACTTATGTTAAGCTAATGCGTTGGGGTCTCTCCAACTCCAGTGTCATGTTTTGCTCTTTGTTGGATACTACACTGCCAGCACTTAGCATGGTGATGAGTGGGAGAGACGCTCCCTCTTAGATAAGATGTGTATGTACCCTGTTGGTAGAATAAATCAACTTTAACAGAGAAATAAAACTGGCAACAACTCTCTAGGGTCTGAGATAGGCAGTATCCTTTACTCAGGACTTCCAGATTGACAAAATTGAGCTCTGAAGCTAATAATGCATTTAACCAAATTTGAGTTGTAAGAAAGTTCCCAATGACATTTGCTTCTTTCCCTTGGGGAGAGAAATTACAAAGTCTCAGGTGTCTTATGATTAATGGGACAATATTAATCATATGTGTAACTAATAGGTTGGGGAAACTTTCATGGGAGACTTGTCCTTTGTCTCATTTAAATTCAGTCAGAAGAGCTCCTTCGCTCCCTGCCACTGTATGGGAGCTGGGGTGTGGAACTTGACTTTGCTGGACACTGCCTAAATTCAGAACATGTAAGAAAGTCCAAGACCATGCAATAGTCAAAACACTAAGCTTGAATTCATGCAGTTGGGGCAGAGAGCACTCAGTTTCCTCTCTCTCTCTCCGCTCCTCCTGCAGTTGGCTAAGTGCCATTTTGGAGGTGGAGGAGGGAGAAGAGGTAAGGGAGTCTAGACGGTTCTTTTTGCAGGTGGTATTGTACCTTTGTGTTTGCACTTTCTGGGCTTAGAATGGACTCTGTTGTGGGTGGTTTTCTGGGTTCTTGGAGTCTCTCCACACCCCACCAGATGGAAGTTTCTCAGCTGTGGGTCTCTTGAGATGGATGAATCCAGCTCCTTTCTGGCTGGTCTATTGTGACTCCTTTCCCAGACCCTAGGGATGTGGCCACTCACTTTCTACTTCCTTTTCCTGAGGTCACATGGCCCACCCAGGCAGCCTGCCTGGAACAATCTGACACAAACCCACACCAGCTCTTTCTTGTATTCTTTGCCCTGTGAAATTAGTGTCAAGCTCTAGTCTCTTTCTTGTGGCCAGAGGTTGCTTTGGCCAGCCTCTTAGGCTTTTGTGTTCTCAGGTATGACTCAGACACCTGTCTACTACGTCTTCACAAACCCTTGGGGCACAGCCAAATTTCAGTAGGAGGTATCGTTAAAGCCTTTCCAGTGACTTGGAATTAAGAGAGCACAACATTATTTAAAGGTAATCCACTCGAAGATCTCCTCCAAAAATTATGTCAAATTCCTAACCATTTTCTACCTTTCGAACAAGTAAGGTTTTAAGAGTCCCTTTACCACTTTTTGGCCATCTTTTTTTCTCTCTTTTTAAAAGCCCTACAAGTTGATATGTCTCACAGGCCTGGCCAAAACTTTCATTTTAATATCATGTTATGTAACTTTAAATACAAGTCAAGATGTATAACAGCAAGCCTGATATGATTTGTTTTATAAAAACAATTCATTTTCATATATATGCACATATGAAAGACAGAATAATATACATCAGTAGAGAGGATTACTGGAAACAATCTCATTGTCTTCTTTGTACTTTTTTAGTGTTTTAAGAATTTTGCATGCTGAATTTTTTTTAAAGATTTTATTTATTTATGTTTAGACAGAGGGGAAGTGTGGGAGAAAGAGAGGGAGAGAAACATTAATGTGCGGTTGCCTCTCTCATGCCCCCTACTGGGGACCTGACCCACAACATAGGCATGTGCCCTGACTGGGAATCGAACCAGCGACCCTTTGGTTCGCAGGCCAACGCTCAATCCACTGAGCCATACCAACCAGGGCTGCATGCTGAATTTGAATGATCATTCACTCAAGGGAAGGCAACCCACTTCTAAATATATATTGTTTCTGCATGAGGAAGACCCAGAGTGCAAGATGACATTTTAGCAGTGTTCTGCTGAGGTGTGTGCCTGCTGTTGGGTGGGTAGAAGATAAGGAGGAATAATTAGAAGTTAAAGAAATTCTATAAGCACGTCCTCTTGCTTTACAACTCTATTTATATCTCTTGGTCTCTAGCAGCAACAGGGAAGGAAAAAATCCTGACAATATATATTCAGACACGTGGTCACCATGAAGCTCTGGACACCTCTACTCATGACATTCCTGTGTGCGGTGCTGCTGTCTGTGGTGGCGGAAATTAAGGAAAGATCGGGCTTAGGTGACGAGGCTGGGTCGGAAACAGAGGGTGGGGGTTGCTGTGCTTGTTTCCGGACAAGTGAAGGGGTGCTATTGTGTTGGACACATCTGATTCAGGTCCCCAGTCCTGTCCTGGATCACCTGTTAGAGAATCACAATCTTTGTAGGCATAGAGAGCTAAGAAATTCCCAACCTGAGGTCCTTTAATGCTTCCCCTTCCAAATTTGACAATGGCAATGAGTGTCCGTCCACTTTTATACACACTCCACAGGTTATAAGGATGGACTGTTTCCCCATGTCAGGCTATCTTTGGGTGGGGGGCACCAATACAGAGCTGCTGTATCTTCCCAGGCTTTCAGAAGCTCTGTGTCCTAGCTGTGTGTACTTTGATGAGTACCAAATGGGTATTTAGTATATACTCTTTGTTTTGGCGGTAGGGTCTTTCAGAATGTGAAAATATAGAAAATAGACAGGAAATGAGTCCCTTGTTGGGGCAGAGTTGGGGGCCATATAATAAGAAAAAGCAATCAATGGGGGTGGGCAAAAAAATTGAGTGAGAGAGAAGATTTTGAGAAGAGGCTGAGTTACTAAAGGCAAGGCCAGCAAGGAGGAGGAGAAGAAGGGAGGAAATCTGCTCCTTATGCTTCCTGGTCTAGCTTCCCACACTAGAACTTGAGCGTGGTAATGAGGCTAAGGGATGTCTAAGGATACGAGATCTCCTGTTACATAAATGTAGAGTTTATAGGAGGGCATGTGAGGGCTAGAATGCACTGAGTCCTATCTCTAGGATACTCAAAGAGGGCCCAGAGATCAGCAACGCAGGTAAGATCAGAGAAGGCAGTGAAATAAGCAGTGGAAGTGCAACAAGGAGGCTGAGGAAGGGATTGTCTTACAAGACAGGTGCCTTGCTGGGGACTTGGGCTTGAATTCTTGGAACGGTTGTTAAGGGCTTCTCTTCCCATGCTTCGTAACCTCTTACAGTTTCACCTCAATTGCAGGGGGTCAAATACTCATTGAGGAGTGCTGGGGAAATCCAAGCGTCAGTGAATGTGACAGGAAGTGTTCCAAATCCTTCAAATGTGCAAGCGTAAATTACACGTGCTGTTGGACCTATTGTGGCAACATCTGTTGGAGAACGACAGTGAGTTGGGGGGCGTGTGCTTGGCTGTGTCATCACGGATTCTCGCCCTCTCCTCAGCTGCTGTTATTCCTAAATCGAGGACTGATGTACCACAAATCCTAGGCACAAAAATAGCAGAAGACAATATCCCCTAAGACTAAAAAGCAATTCACTGGCAAATAAGCCAAGACATCAGGTTGGGACACGTTGCTTCTAATAATTATATAATTAATGTCTGCACTGTCCTCATTAGATTACTCCACAGTTTGCCCTTTTCCTAATTTTCGTCCAGATTTCTAACCATTGACTCCATGAGCCCTTTTGGCTCAGCCAGGCTCCAAATTTCCACTTTTCTGTGTTCTATCAACCCATATGACACCTGCTACCTACTCAGAAGTGGGCAATTTCTATTGTTACGTGAAGTATGCCTGTCCCATGGTCTGGTGGGATGGGTAGTATTAAGCTCGGGGATGAGTGCTTGTTTCTCAGAGTTCCCTAGCCACTTAACATCTAACCTGTCTTTCTTGCAGAATATCTAGGCAAGACAGCTGTAACTGCATCCTCTTACTTGGGACACTAGTCAGTTCTCGCTGAGGACTGGGCAGGAGGAAGACCTTGACAAATAAACTCGCTTATCAACAATGGCCTTGGCTTTTTCTACTCCATTTCACTACCCTTGATTACCTTATTATGATGCCCAAAATGATTCTTATCCTACAGTGTACATAAGCTTCCAACACTTCCCCATCTGATTACCTTAGAATTGATAGGCTAGTCTCATGGGCTTCACAGAATAGAATTTATTTTTCACGTGACATTTTAATGTAGGTAATTGGCCAGCAGCCCTTTAATTCAGGTTTTCAGAGAGCAGGTCTCTGGTAAATCAGTTTCTCGCAGGGTACGGGTAAACACTTCGAAAATGACTTTATGTGTACATAAGATTGAACAAACAAATGAATGGTAGATGACAGGCACCAGGTTTCTAACTGTCTGAGAAAAGTTGTTATAAAATAAGCAAAGGGAGAATGTTAGAATGAACTTGGGGGCACCCAGAGACATCAGTATAAACCTGAGTTTAGATTCATCTACATACAGACAGACAGACAAAGGAATAATTATAGGTACCTGTGTACACATAGATTAGCTATCCATACCTATGTCTCCTAGCTATGCCTGCTGAAAAGGCTTACAAGCAGTGATAGCACAGTACTAATAAGCACACCAAGAGCACAGATCTTGGGTTCTAAATACCATTTTCCAATTAATGAGTCAAAGCTCCTTAGAGCAATGGCTGATTCTTGAACTAGGCTTCAGATGTACAAGATGATACTGGGGCATCTTTGAGTGTCAGAAAGTAGGGAAATGCTCAAAATTTAAAATATTGAGAAATGGGAACCAACCTGAAGGAGTTCCCAGTGGCCAAAGCTGAGAACAATTTGAGCATAAAACTGTTATTGCTGGTCTGTTAAAATAAGTTGTTACGAAGTTAATGGAAAACTAGCAGACAACTTCAACATGAAACTGTTATTCAAGACAAGGACAAGTGAAAATCAAAATATTTCTGTTGAAAAATTCTCCCCAAAAGGTAATACAACACTGCAACTTTAATTAAGATATCTGTAAACAAAGATTCTGACATATGAAAAATACCTTGTACCAGATATTTTAAAACTTAGCATGTAAATAGACAAAAACAAAACCAAAACAAGAAAACCCAGGCCCTGGCTAGCGTGGCTGAGTTGGTTAAGTGTTGTCCCCTAACCAAAAGGTCACCGGTTTGATTCCTGGTCAAGGCACATGCCCAGGTTGTGGGTTTGGTCCCCGGCCAGGGCGTGTGCAGGAGGCAGCCAATTGATGTTTCTCTTGCATTGATGTGTCTCCCTCTCTCTCTAATGAGAATAAAATAAACCTTAACCCCCACCCCGCCCCAGGAAGACAAGAAGTAAGGGATTAACAGAACACAAAACATTGAAGAAAGGGATAAAAGTCATCTTATAAATAAAGATTGTGACAAGATATTCAAGACAACAAATTCCACTAAACTATAAGAGGCATTGCGAAAAACAATGAAAAAAGCCAGGAGACCAAAAATAAAATGTGAAAAGTAAAAACCATAAGAAAGAAAAAGATTAATAAGGAAGATGGGCAAAGAGAGACTTCCGGCCAAGATGGAGGTGTAGGCAGACACACTGTGCCTCTTCTCACAACCAAAATTAAGGACAACAAAGATTTAGAAACAAGAAAACAACCAGAACTCAGAAAATCAAACTGTTTGGAAGTCCAACAACCATTCATCCAGACCGGTAAGAGGGGCGGAGTCGCGGCAGGAAAAAACGGAGGTGCCAACCGGGCACGCAGGCAGCAGCGGCTGGCAGCCCCCAGGTGCACAGGTGGCGACTAGCAGACCCCGGGCATGGGGGTGGCAACTGTGCGGAACCAGTGAGGCCGCACAAGGCAGCTGGCTGACCGGGTGGTCCCACATTCATGCGCAGATAATCCAGGCAAAGGGGAAGCGGTGAAAGGGACTGGAATCCGAGAGTGAGCAAAGCAAGCGCCATTGTCTCCTCTCAGACCCCACCCCCACATACAGCATCACTACCCAGTGACTGGGCTGTCCCGCACTGGGGAACACCTGAGGCTCCACCCCTCACTACGTAACAGCCGCAACTAGACCAAAAAAAAAAAAAAAACCCAGAAATGAAAATGGCTCAAACCGGAGAACAAATCAAAGCCCCAGAGCCAATTTATCTAAGTGATGAAGAGATTGCCAACCTATCAGATGCACAATTCAAAACCCTGGTGATCAGGATGCTTACAGAATTGGTTGATTTTGCTCACAAATTAGATGAAAAAATGAAGGCTACAATAAGTGAAATGAAGA
>PVKU01017628.1:0-10990 GCA_004027475.1 Anoura caudifer
TGAGCCTTCCCACAGAGCACGTGGGTGCTTCCTGTGCACCTGAGCCTTCCCACAGAGCACGTGGTTGCTTCCTGTGCACCTGAGCCTTCCCACAGAGCATATTGGGCTTCCTGTGCACCTGAGCCTTTCCACAGAGCACGTGGGTGCTTCCTGTGCACCTGAGCCTTTCCACAGAGCACGTGGGTGCTTCCTGTGCACCTGAGCCTTTCCACAGAGCATATTGGGCTTCCTGTGCACCTGAGCCTTTCCACAGAGCAGATTGGGCTTCCTGTGCACCTGTGCCTTCCCACAGAGCACGTGGGTGCTTCCTGTGCACCTGAGCCTTCCCACAGAGCACCTGGGTGCTTCCTGTGCACCTGTGCCTTCCCACAGAGCACGTGGGTGCTTCCTGTGCACCTGCACCTTCCCACAGAGCAGATGTGTGCTTCCTGCACACCCGAGTCTCTCCACAGAGCAGATTGGGCTTCCTGTGCACCTGTGCCTTTCCACAGAGCAGATTGGGCTTCCTGTGCACCTGAGCCTTCCCACAGAGCACGTGGGTGCTTCCTGTGCACCTGTGCCTTCCCACAGAGCAGATTGGGCTTCCTCGAAGCACTGAGTCCAGGTTTGAAGAACAAGCATCCCAGGGACTGCGTGTGGTTTCTTTTGGTCAAGCAGACTTTTAATCGCACCTGCAAATACCCTTTTTCCAAATATGTTCACATTCACAAGGCCTCGGTATTAGGACATGAACACATCTTTTTGGAGTCACCGTTTAATTCACTGTTACAACTAAGTCAGAGGCAGGTCTTTTTATCCCTCTTTTTCCAGAGAGGAAACTGCAGAATGAAGTGGCAAGTGATAACGTTTCAAGTTCAAATCCAGCAGATTTCCCACGATACCATGGAAGCTGGTTTCTCCCGCAGCATTTAGCGCAACATTAGAGAGACAATAGTGCTGAATAAATGCATGGGATTAATAGACATTCCAAATTACTCAGGAGTGAAGTTGCACTGTGTTGAGAAAAGGATTCAGTGCTGAGCGGAAATGATCTCTTCTGCAACATCGTTGAATCTGCCTAAAGAGGCCTACGTTGGTGATTACTTCCCTTCTTAATTAATATGATTAAGGGTCCTTAAGAAATGAGAGGCTTGGAAGCTCTCCAAAGAGATACTTTCCAATAAGAATTAGAGACAAGAGATGAAGGGCGTCTTTTCTCCTGCCTCATGCAGCACGCTGGCCTGGCCAACCCCAGCTCTGCCGCTTCCCACCCAAGAGACCCTGGTGAGTCCCTTAGCTTTTCGGAGTTTTCCTAACCTGAACTGTGAACACGGCAATCTACCTGTCTCATTGTCGGTGTTCAGGACAATCTGAGATGAAAGTAGTAATCATGCTCGTTGAGGTGGTGAAAAGGAAGTGGCTGAGACATCATCGTAAGTCATTTAAACCTCACAACCACCTCATGAAGCAGGTACTTATTCTCATTTTACGGATCAAGAAACCAAGGCACAGAGTGGTTAGATTAAAACTCAGCCTCTACCAAGTGACGTAGCACAGCTGGGATTTGGATTCAGGACGGCTCCAGGAGCCAGCTTTCTAACTATTGCGCTGTACTAACTGTATCAGTTAGGAGTGCCTAAAAAAGCAGAACCACAGGAAGTGATGTAGAATAAGGACTTACACACGTAGCAACTAGACTTCCTGTAACAATGGGAGCTGGCCGAGTATTCTATGTAAGGTCGTGCAGAGGGCTGGCTCTGACCTCAGCGGGGCCGAGACAGATGTGCGTGAAGTAGCAAAGGGCAAGTCCAAACTGGAACCAGCAAGCAAAAGGAAGCCGTGTCTGCCCCTCACTGCTCCATCCTGGGTGATGTGGGTGACCCGCAGGGTAAGCCAGTGACCTTCACCACACAGCGGTGAATGCACCTGGCCCAGAATCTGGAGAGGCTGAAGAAGCAGGAGCTGCTGCCTCAGGCCGATAAGGTGACCGGGCAGATCAGTGACAACACATGGAAACCAAGACAGCATCTTGCCTCACTGTCTTCAGAGTATAACAGAAGGGCTGGGGTTTCTCACCAACCTTCCAGATCTCCCTAAGGCTGCAGCGTATAGGGAAGGGAATTCTGGGAAATACAGTCCCAGTTTACCTAAGCTGACAGGGGGCGAAGTCTTTACATAACCCAAACATGAGGGCACCCAGAGACTGCCTGGACCAGTTAGTTCTTTCCTTAGGGATTGGTAAAGATTACTTCTTTCTTTCCTGCCATTTTTGATGGGGGAACCATGAATGAGTCGGCCGACCTGCGAGCGAGGCTGTGAATAAGGGTTTTAAAGAACAGGGCGACAGAGATCAGTCAGTGACGGCAGAAGGGTGGGCGGCGGGGGATTCAGCCTCCTTATATTATTTCTATGTTCATCCCAATTCCTCGAACAAAACTGCCATAAATGTGCAGCTGGTGCTTCGGGGCGAGTCTTTTGGCCGTATTGCCCTGTCCCCAAAGAGTTGCTGCCCCTCCCCATCCCTGAACGGAAATCAGTGCTGCCGTGGTTGGGTGAGGCTCTCGTAGGGTGGCACAGCTGAGGCCTGGACTTCAAGGGGCTGGGCTAGGACAGGGGACCCTCTAAACAGCCACAAGGGACACTGAGAGGTGAAGGTGGGCCAAGCTGAATGTTCTAGAGCAGGGGTGTCCAACCTTCGGGCGTCTCTGGGCCACATTGGAAGAAGAAGAGTTGTCTTGGGCCACCCATTAAGTACATTGTGACACACAATCACAAAAAATCTCATAATGTTTTAAGTAAATTTATGATTTTGTGTTGGGCCGCATTCATATAGACATCCTGGGCCGCATGCAGCCTGCAGGCCATGGGTTGGTCACCCCTGCTAGAGGAAAGACCAGGTTCTCAATACAGGGGCATGGGCAGAGTGGAGGGGAGGGCCATGCTGGGCTGTGAGGTCAGAGGCTCAGGTTAAGTGGTAGTGGGTGAGGGAACATGCAAAAGACAGGGAAGGGCAGTGTGGTCCTGCAGGGCCGACTTGGGACCTAAACCTTGGGGAGAAGCCGATGTATGAGGTGGGATGTGGGTGTATGGGCTGGCATCCAACGCCGGGATGTACACAAAGGCCTGCACTCTTGGTGGATGGTGGAGAGGACCACACCCAGTTCAGATGGACATGGCTCCTAGCATATTTCACCAGATCCCATTCCTGAGCATCTCGAGAGCATCTCTGTCTCCTGTCACTGATGCTCTTGACTCTTCCCAAGAGAAGCGCTCAGGCACAATTTGAAGGGTTTGCATATATGGTGTCAATTAATACTTTTGGAAACACTGCAAGGTAGGAATCGTCAGCATTTTGTAGAGAAGTGTTGAGGAGGTTTGGGGCAGCTGGGCGACTTGTCTGAGGCTGTCCCCCAGCAGGTGGCAGAGCTGGAACTTGAACTCAGGCCTGCCCAAAATCACAGCCTCTGCTGGTTTCACTCCAAGGGAGTCTAAAAAATGGCTGGAGTTTGGGACTGGTGGGCTTTTGAGGCTTTTCCAGCTCCGAAAATCTGTGAGACTCTCAGGAACATGCATCCCGGTTTAAAAAAAAAAATTACACTTTCAAATATTCCGCTGGGTTTCTTAGAATCTGAAAAGAGGAGACTAAATTGAGAAATCCTTTAAAGGCTGTATTCACTGTAGTTTCCTCTCTTGAAGCTTTTCAATTTCAAATTCAAAGCAAAATTTCAACAATAAACTCTGACTTTCTAGAAATCAGTTGCAACGGCCTTTTTGTTATTTTAATTTAGCCACTTTGCCATTATTGGAGTATTTTTTTTTTTTAATGAGCATGTTTTACTTCTCTCACATAATAATTCTGATTCTTCTTTTGAGGAGAAAATTGGACCCTGAACAGGTACCTTTGGCTCAGAGCACAGGAAGGGAATGGGTGCAATGAATGGGGCACCCTGAGGCAAACTCACGGGGGACATCTGTCCCGGGAACGCTGTCGGGAGCGCCACAGACCCATTCCCAGGGAGCCCGATGTCATCTGGCTCTGTCCCTCCTGGCTCTTTATTCTGTATTTCCCATTTGCTGTTTTATGCACTTGAGCAGTTTTGCGTTCAGAAATGGGAATGCTGGAGTATTTCTCACATTTGAAAAAATTTCACCTTTTGTAACAAGAATCTTTGCCTTGGGGACCTGGGCCCGAGGACTCAGAGTATGAGTGGTCCTTAGCTGGGTGTTGAGATGGACGTTCGTCCATTCCACAGAAACTTATTTGACATAACTTAGCCCCAGACCCTCTGAGGTGTTGGGCTCAGTCGGGAAGAAGTCCCAGGAGCTCTTGGGCCCCCTGGAGCACACACTCCAATCAAACAGATAAAGCCATCAGGCTCCGTTACCGCCCCTTCACCGGATCACCTGCCGTGCTGACTCACAGTCCACACACACGTGCAGAGGGGCAGATGCCCCGGAGTAAAGAGCGCACACAAGGATGGGTGTCTGCACTGAGAGAATGCCTCCTGTGGGCTGGGCGTGGCTCAGTTTTACCGCCACAGCCATCAAAGGCAGGAACTGCCGTGGCCATTGTGAAGAGGAGCAGACTGAGGCTCAGAACGGTGGATCTGGGCAGAAGCTCAGACCCAGAGCCAGCAGGTGGTGGGACTCCTCACACCGGGCAGGTGTTCCTGAAACCCTGGCTGCCTGCCACGCTCCCAGGCCTCCCTCCCAGCCTGGAGGAGGGCCCCCTTTCTGACTCCAAGGCCAGTCTGTGCTGGAATGCCTGATCTCTTTGGCATATCAAACATTCACTTTCTTCCTGAGGAAGGAGAAGCTGTCTTCCAGGATATCTAAGGAGCTGGGTCTGCTAGAAGCCCGACTTACTCCTCCCACCAGGTGCACGCCCCTCCCCACCCTGGGGCCCGGGCGCTGGCACAGCTCTGATGGCAGAGGGGGGTCATGAGTCACAGGGAGAGAAGAGACAGAAGCTCCCTTAGCACCAAGATGCATGACTATTTTTCAGAGATGGCCCGTCTTAGCAGGAGAAAGATGAGTGCTTCAAGGTACGTCATCCTGAGAGCTGAGAGAGGACACATTGCCATTTTCCTACCCTTGCTATGGAAAGGCTCTGACACCTTCAGATCCAGAAGCCAGAGGGCAAAGAGGAGCAGGGCAGACTGTTTAGGAGACAGGATCTCCTCGAGGCAGGACAAGGACATCAGGTGCAGACAGGAGGAGAGGGTGGGTCAGGTGGGGTTGACAAAGTTGCAGGGGTGTGGTTGGTCCGGGCTTCCAGCAGCCTCTGCCCTCCCCCCACCAGCCTGCTGAAAGGCAAGGTGCTCTGACCCAGACTCTGCCAAGAAAGCCTTGATTGTTGGCAGGAAAGGTTTTTCTAAAACAGCTTCCATAGCAACCAAAGAGAGTGGAGAGACACAGCCCAAGAGCTCCTGGTTGCTTAGCAAATGCTCGCTGCTTGGGGAGGGGCAGCCACCACTCTGCACCTGCTCTGAAGTGGGGAGTGGGGGCTGGGAGGAGAGCTTTGCAAATACTCTCTCCTGTTGAATTCGAGGAGCTAGAGGCCAGAGTAGAAATGGGGGTTCCAGCCTGCAGCTGACCTCCCCTCTTTTTCCCCAGCCCTGGATGTATTGTACACAGGAGGGAACCTCATGGAACAACCCAGCCGGTGAGACCCAGCTCTGTCCACCCTGACCTCCAGACACCCCAGTAGCCCAGTCAGCCCTTGAGAGAATGGATCCCGGAAGCAAACTCAGAGCTATGCTGACAGCAGGGTCTCGGGGCCTTGGAGAGTTGTGTGGGTAGGAGGGAGGGGTGTGGGCTCGGGTGAGCGTGTTGGCTTGGCCCAGAGGAGTCACGCTCACAGAATGGGACCCTGCTGTGAGACTCGGGGGCACCTGGCAGGGCCCCTACAGCCTGCAGCCTGAGATGGGCCCTGGTTACCTAGGGTTGAGAGTGGGACTGTCTGCCATCTGGCTCCCATATCCACAGTGAGCAGCTGCTTCCCGCCGGTGTTTTGCATCTGGGAGCCTCACTCTGATAACACTGCTGGTGAGTGTGCCTTCTAAGAAGTGGCCCCAGTGTGATGGCCTTCAAGGGGTCCAGCTGATGACCTGCCAAGTAGCCTCATTGAGCCAGCAGCTATGGCCCAGTGAGGACTCCCATCCTCATTCTCCAGAGGGCAGTCCTGGTTCCAAACATGCCATTTACCCAGCGGATGGCTTTGAGCAGGCCAGTCTCTCTCTGCCTCGGCTTCCTGAATTTCCACAGTCTGCCCTAAGCCTGGCTGCCTTCTCCCTGTCTTCTTCGTTCTCATCTCGAACAGTCCCTTTAACCCCCATGCCAAAGGTCAGGAGAGAGGCTGGACAGACCGTTTGTTTCATGCATTAGATTACATCGTAGCCCAGCGCCCTGTGCTGGATGAGCCCATCGGTCCTTGAAGCTGACCTCTGTACTCCCTTCTCTGGCTCACCTCTGTATCCTTAGAACCCTAGTAGGGGAAGCTGGGTGAATTTCTGTCCAGTGTGAGATGAGGAGAGGGTACCCTGGAGATGCAGCTGGGGGAGGAGCGGTGGGAGCAAAGGTCGGCGAGCTGAGCCCCCAGCAGGACAGATCCTTTGGTGCTATGTGAGGGGGAGTAAACACCTACAACGGGCCTTTACTTTTTCTTTCTGCTCAAAACTGAAGGAAGCTCCAAAGTCTGTAACCCTGCCAGCCCAGGGGCCAGCCAGGAGGCCACAGCCACAGGCTGGCATTCTTGTTCAGGCCGCTCCAGGGCCATATCAGCATCCATCTCTCTGCTGACGTGGATGGTTCTTCTTTAGCACCTGGGCCCTGCAGGTGACTCCGGGGTCTCCCTCCCCTGGGCCCCCTTGTGGAACCGGATGTGTTGGACCAATGGCATCTCTCAGGGAAGTCACTCCTGCAAACCACCGGGAGTGCCCAGGGCAGGTGGTTTTCAGAACACGCAGCCGGTTTACATAAAAGTGAGCTTCCGGTGGGGTGGAGAAGTGGAAAAGCCCATCGTAACCGACTGAGAGCAAGAGGGTTGGGGGTGCTGGGAGGGCAGGGTTCCAGTGCCCCTGCTCGCTGGGCCGCCTCGCCAGCCACTGGCCTCTGGAGGCGCACTGTGGCCTCAAAGAGCAGAGACTGTGGTCCGGGCTCGGCGGTTAGCGTGAGGACTGGACAATGTGATCCAGTGTCAAGCTTTTGGCAAAGCTGTCACATTCGGGTTCGTGAAGTCACCGTGCCATGCAAAGGCGAAGCCTACGCGAGACACATCCCCACGGGCCCTCTTATTGACACTTTGCACAAGCGGGGCAGCTGGGGCTGCTGGGTGCTGTGCAGCCAAGTGGCCTGATTTTAGGGGATGGGCCTCCAGTCCTCCAAAATGCCACCTCCTTGAGCCCAGAATTCACAGCCCCCAGGACGCTGCTACTCCCCGCATTTCCAGTCATCTTTGTGCCCTGCCTTTGAGCTCATCGAGGGCACCCATGGCATTGACAAAGGCCGAAAGAGGCCAGCAACCCATCCGGCGTAACCGGGCGGCAGAGCTGGGGCTGGAGCCCAGTTTCTCACTAGGGGGCGGCCCTCGCGTGGAGGAGGAGCTTCACACTTTTCAGGTGGAATAGGGCCTGGGGTTGCTGCCACCCCACTCACCCAGCATCCTGTTCCACAGCCTTCGCCACTTGCTAACAGTGCACTGGGCACTCTGCCTGGTGCTGGGTAAACAACAACACCGGGGGAAGCTCTCCAAGAACCCGCTGGGGAGAAGCCAGCACCCCACACCAGGGCCCGGAAGGCTAACTCACTGGCCCCAGCTCCCAAGTGGCAAAGTTAGCGTTTAAATCCCCATCGATCTTGTCCTGAGAGGAGTGCTCCTTAAGTGCACGTCAGCTATTAAAGGACTCAGACTTGAACTACGGAAAGCCTCTTTCTCTGACCCCAGCCGCGCCGATTCTGCTGTTGGGGCGGGGTGTCCTTGGAGAGCAGCAGCCCTGGGTCGCCGTGGGTCCCCCGGCCACTGGTTGTCTCACGCCGCTCCCATCCTGGCTGTAAGGAAGGTCTCTGTGGCAGATCCCCCACACCACTTTCGTTCGCTGTAAAAAAAAAAAAACACCGGGAGTAGATTTAGTGGTTGTGAAATTTAAAAAGGCAAGTGCGGAGCTGGGAGGCATTTCCTTAAGCACAAAGTAATGAAGTGGCCCGCCTGCCCGCCCAGCACGCCACACATGGTGGGCATTAGCGGCAGCTGCAAAGCCGCTGCACAGCCCTGATGGGCCCCTTCCTCCAGAGAAGAGTCCCCTCTCCTCTCTCTCTCTCTCTCTCTCTCTCTTTTTTTTTTTTGAGACAATTTTGAAGGGTGTTTTAGGTTTACAGAAAAAAATGAGAGGCAGGTACAGCAATTTCCCATCCTCTCCTTCCCCTGCGCACGCACAGCCTCCCTCGCTACCAACATCCTCCCCCAGAGCCGAGCTTTGGTTACAACCGATGAGCCTACACTCACAAATCATTACCCCTGAGTCCAAAGTCTGCATCAGGGTTCACCCCTGGGGTTGTGCAGTCTGTGGGTTTGGGCAAATGTGTAATGACACGTCTTCCTCATTAGAGCATCATGCCACCAAGGCGTTTCGCTGCCCTCGCAGCCCCCTGTGCTCTGCCTGTTCATCCACCCCCCCCGCCCCACACCCTGACAACCACTCACCTTTTTACTGTCTCCATGGCTGTACGTCCCCCAGAATGGCATATAGTTGGAATCGTGCAGTATGTAGCCTTTTCAGGCTTCTTTCATTGGTGATATGCGTTCACATTCCCTCCATGTCTTTTTTCTTTTGCACTGAATAATATCCCACTGTCTAAATGAGCCACAGTTTGTATATTCATTCACCCAGTGAGGACATCTTGGTTGCTTCCAAGTTTCGGCCGCTATGAATAAAGGTGCTATAAACACGCATGTGAAGGGTTTTGTGTGGACGTAAGTGTGCAGCTCCTTTGGGTAAACACCAAGGAGCACAATTGCTAGGTCATATGGTGAGACTATGTTTAGTTCTGTAAGAAACCAACAAACTACCTTCTGAAGTTTCGACAGTGGGCGGAGCATGTTGCACTCCCACCGGCAGTGAATGAGAGTTCCTGCCGCTCCACATCCTCGCCAGCATTTGGTGTGGTCGGTGCCCAGATTTTGGCCCTTCTATCAGGTGCCCGCACTGCTCTTCAGAGGGGAAACCCTAACATAGGCAGGAGGAATCCTTTCAGGCAGGGAGCACATGGAAATTTAGTAACACAGGGTATCATTCCTTGTTGAAGCCAATTACCTCTCCACTCCTTCTCTCAGGAACTTATTTATGGTTTCACATACTAACAATTGAATATATTTACTCTGGATTTGTTTCAACCATAGGGCAAGGACATTTAAATAAATAAAATACTCCTGCTTGGAGGAGCTCACACATGTGCGTAGAAGCAGACATAGAAAATTGCAGTTCAGCAAAGTAAGTGCCATTATATGAAGACGCACAAAAAGCAATGGGGCCCAGCGGAAGGCCCAGCAGATGGAAAGGCCATGGTAGGCTTCAAGGAGGCGGTGACCTTGAAGAATGGGTAGGCATCGATGCAGGGCCAGACATGGGAGGAGCAAATCGCTCAGTGTGGTCGACATGTAGAAAAAAGGCACAGGGGTAAGTAGGAGGTTCCCGATCCTCAGGAAATTTAGATTTAAAATTTTTGTGAGGGAGCGTATCAAGTCATAGACATCCCCCGAACAACGTGTTTAGGAGTTTAGATTCTGCCTCGCAGGAAACAGGAACTGTTGGCAAGGATGGGAGCCTGTGCTGGCCATTTAGATGTGTTTCACCTCCCTTGTCGACTGCCCCGGTGTGAAAAAGATCTCTCAGGGTCTCACAGGACTGTGCACTTTGAGGGCCCTTTGCCGAGACCTGGGCACCTACTTGAGGGTGACAGTTCCCACGGACTAGTGGCTTAGGTGTCCCCAGACACTCACTAGAACTCTCCAGTGCCTTATGATTGCCTTTCCCCAGCAGCTCCAAGCCTTAGGGACTCCATCTGGGGACTGGCTCCTGGGCTCAGGGGTCCTTCCCCAGGGGGGCATTGCCAGAAACATCTGCTCCAGCCAGAGAGCAGGACCTGGTGAGGCCACTTCATGGTCTTCCTTCCACGGCCTGTCTTTAGAACAATACTTGTTGTTTTTCAAGGAAGACATCATGGCCCCTGGAGCTGCACAAACTTTCAGCTGGCCTGAGGCATTAGGGTGGGGCCCTGAGGACCCCCAAGACCCAGGAAGCCCTGGCGTGCCAGTCACAGGGGGTGGCAGCCCTGGGCCAGGCCTTCCAACCTCTGGGCCGGTAGGAGTTCGTGTGTATATGTGCACATGTGGTGTGTCTGGGCCTTCCTTATTGGGCAGAGGGGACAAATTCAACTTTGTCCTTTGTTGTCTGTGTTTCTGGGACCCTGAACTGTTCTCCACCATCGCCCCACAGCATCACAACCACCGTCACCACCGTGGTTCTGGCTCCCCCTTAGCTACTCTCAGCCTGTACCTGTGACTTCTAGAATTTACCACCCACCTGCCACCTTCACCAGCACCGTTATTGTAACTAGCCATTATTACCTGTAATTTAATACTGGCTCACACTTAAGTAACGCTTCCTAGTTTACAGAACTCTCTCCTACCAATGAACTCATTTGACCCTGCTCACAGCCTGGTGACACATCAGATGTGGGTTGCTGTGGGACACCTTGTTCCCCTGCCATTTAGGCCCTGGGGCCTTCCTCCCAGGACACTCTCAAGGAAGGGCCGTTGGGAATGTTGTTAAAGGTGAGCCGCATGCCATTGGCCAGACCCCAGTCACATTTCCTGGCCTCGCTGCAGGGGATGCGGGCCATGTAGCAGTACGCTGGGCTCTTCGGTGAGCACCAGCCACCTCTGCAGCGAGCAGACATCTCCAAAGGCCCTGATGCCTTCCACTGCGTGGGGCTGATGAGCAAGCACACGAGG
>PVKU01017629.1:0-10989 GCA_004027475.1 Anoura caudifer
TCTTTTGTTTGAGGATTGTTTCTTTGTCTTCCATTGTTTGTGAGACTCTTCTTGTTAGCCTCAGCTTCTTAAATTGATTTGTTCTGGTTCCCTGGTTTTATGGTGTGAACTTCTGTGATAGAATGCCCATGAAATTCAGTGGTGCTATCTTCTTTGGGTATCCTGGTGATCCCTGCTTCCAGTGTCTCAGCTGTTGAAATGCCCCCTGTTTGGGACCTACTCTGGTTTTTCCATAGTTCCAGAGGTTTTTGTCTTGTTTTGTTTTGTTTTTGTCCCACTCATGGGTATTTAAAAAGAGAAAAGAGGAAGAAAACAAAGAAAAGAAGAAAAAATTAAAGGATAAAGAAGAGCAGAAAGAAAAAAGGGAAAGGAAGAAGAGATAAGATTGGAAAGAAAGGAAGAAGGAATAAAACAAGAAAGAAGTAGCAAGAAGCAAAAGGAGTTGAGGGGTAAAAAGAGATAAAAATAATGAAAAAATAATTTTACCCCCCTCCCCACTAACTCTTGCTGTTATCAATCTTGCCAAGCCAGTTTTTTTTTGCCTTGCTGACTGCAGTGGCCAAGGGGTGATGGTATCGCTTTTCTCCCTGTTCAGCACTCAGTTATCTTTGGGCTACTGTCCTCAGAGTTAGCCCAGGGCCTCTCTGCACAGGGTCTCAGGTGTATCTTCTGAGGCAGTGTGTGCTTAACACAATCGCATGCAGGCACTTATGATCTCTCAGCCTTCCATACATGGGCTCCAACTGTCTTGTGGGCATGAATCAACCCCCATGCAGGTCACACACAGGTGCCTAAGATCTCCTAGCCATCCACGCAGGTCCCCGATGGCGTGCTGGCACTGAGTGACTGCACTGCAGGTTCCTGGTGTCGTGTGGGCACCAAGAGACTGCAGTGCAGGTCCCCTGGTGGTGTGCTAGTGCCGATGGATCCCTGTGCAGCTGTTCCCAATGGTGGGCGGGTGCAGAGGTCACCGGAGCTCCAACTCATAGTCCTCCCAGGGCTATGAGATCTTAACCCCTCTCTGTGAGATTTCAAGCAACCAGGTTTATCCCAGTGCTACTGAAACCTTGTTTGGCTGAGCAGGGAGTGGTTGACCTGGCTCCCTCCCTCCCTAGAGTCTTATGTCAAGCGCTGGCCCAGGATCTCTGCCCACCCCCAGTCTCCACACTGCTGGAGTACTCTCCATACTGTCTGGTTTTTCAATGTCCTCTGCAATTTTCAATCTCCTGTTTTCAAATATGCTGTGTTTCTGATTTCTGTTTGCTTTGCTCTGCTGTAAATTGATCAGGTTTTTCTCCTGCATGTAGGGGGGAGAGGAATGTGCTCCCTCCTATCAAGCCACCATCTTCCCTCCTCCCTACACCATTTGTTAAAGAGGTTATTCTTACTCCATTTTATATTGTTGCCCTCTTTGTTGAATATTAACTAACCATAGATTCTTAGGTTTATTTCTGGACTCTGTATTCTGTTGCATTGGTCTGTGTCCTTTCTTATGCCATTTCCAGGCTGCTTTGATTAGAGTGGCCTTGTAATTCTCTTTCACATCAGGTATTGTGATACCTCCTACTTTGCCCTTCTTTCTCAAAATCGCTGCAGCTATTTGGGGTAGATTTCATTCCATATAAATTTGTAAAGTGTCTGTTCTATATCTTTGAAATATGTCATTAGTACTTTAATGCTCATTGCATTGAATCTATAAATATCTTTGGGTAGTATGGACATTTTGATGATGTTAATTCTTTTGATCCATGAACATGGTGTATACTTCCATTTGTTTGTGTCTTCCTTAATTTCTTTGTTGAGTGTACTGTGGTTTTCTGAGCACAAGTCTTTCACCTCCTTGTATAAGTTTGTTCCCAGGTATTTCATTTTTCTTCTTGCTATACCAAATGGGATAGTGATAATTTGTGTTTGTGATATTTCATTGTTGGTATACAATAATGGTCTTGACTTCTGAATATTGAGTGTGTGTCCCACTGTTTTGCCAAATTCATTCATTAGGTTGAGCCTTTTTTGTGGAGCCTATTGGATTATCTATGTACACTATCATGTCATCTGCAAACAATGACAGTTTAGTTTCCTCTTTTCCAATTTGTATGCCTTTTATTTCCTTTTCTTGTCTATCTGCTGTGGCTAGGACTCCCAATACTATGTTGAATCAAGGTGGTGAAAGTTGACAACCTTATCTTGTTCCTGATCTTAGGGGGAAAGATTTTAGTTTTCCTCCATTGGGTATGATGTTGGCTCTAGGTCTCTCATGTATGGCCTTTACTATATTGAGGAATGCACCCTCTATTTCCACTTTCCTGAATGTCTTTTTTTAATCATAAATGGGTGCTCTACCTTATGAAATGCTTTTTCAGCTTCTATTGGTATGATCATGTGATTTTTTTGTCTTTTTTTTTGTGCAATGTATTACATTTATTGACTTGCAAATATCTACCAGTTTTGCACCCCTGGGGTGAATCTCGCTTGGTCATGGTGTATGATCTTTTTAATGTATTGCTGGATGTGGTTTGTCAATAATTCATTGAGGATTTTAGCATCTATATTTATCAGTGGTATTAGCCTGAAGTTTTCTTTGTTTGTTGTGTCTTTATCTGCTTTTGGGATTAGGATGATGCTCCTTCATAAAAAGAGTTTGGGAGTCTTCTATCTTCTTGGAACTTTGGAATAGTCTTTGTAGGATAGGGGTTATCTCTTCCAGAAGGGCTTTGTTAAATTCTCCTGTGAAATTGTCTGGTCCAGGGCTTTTTTGTGTTGGGAGTTTTTTTATTACTGCTTCAATTTCATCTGCTGTTACTGATCCATTCAGTCTTTTGTCTTCACTGAGTTTTGGGAGATTATATTTTTCTAGAAATTTGTCTATTTTACCTGTTTTTAAATTTCTTGACATATAGTCCTTCATATTAATTTCTTACAGTTCTTTGTATTTCTGTGGTATCAGTTGTAATCTCTCCTCTTTCATTTCTCATTGTGTTTACTTGGGTTTTCTCTCTTTTTTTCTTGATGAGCCTGTTTAAGGCTTGTCAATTTTGTTTATCTTTTCTAAGAACCAGCCTTTGGATTTATTGATGCTTAGATTTGTTCCTTTAAGTCTCTATGTTGTTTAAATGTGCACTGATGTAGGTTATTTTCTTCCTTCTACTTGCTCTGGGCTGTCTTTATTGTTTGTCTTTAAGTTCTTGGAGACTTAGAGTGAGATTGTTTATTTGAAATGTTTCTATCTTTATAAGGTAGGCCTATATCACTATGAAATTCCCTCTCAGGACTGCCTTGGCTGTGTCCAGTAAGTTTTGAGTTGCTGTGAGTTCATTTTCTTTTATTTTCAGAGATGTTTTTTTATTTCTTCCCTGATCTCACTCTTGAACCATTCATTGTTTAATAGCATGCTATTAAATCTCCATGACTTTGAGTGTTTTTCAATTTTGTCCTTGAGGTTGGTTTCTAGAGTCAGTCCCTTGTAGTCAGAGAAAATGCTTGATATGATTTCAATTTTCTTGTATTTATTCAGGTTTGTTTTGTGTCCTATCATGAACTCTATCTTTCAGTTTTCCATGTGCACTTGATAAAAATGTATATTTTGCTTTCTTGGAATGAAAGGCTCTATATGTATCAGTCAAGTTCATTTTATCTAGGGCATCATTCAATGCCAAAATATCTTTGTTGATATTTTGTCTGGAAGGTCTATCCATTTTGACAGTAGGGTGTTGAAATGCCCTAATATAATTGTGTTGCTGTCAATACCTTTCTGAAAGTCCTCCAAGATTTTATTGATGTATTTGGGTGCTCCTAAGATGGGTGCATATACATTTACAATGTTTATGTCTCCTCAATGGATTCTTTTCTTGAGTATTATAAACTGACCTTCTAGGTCTGTTTTTATGGACTTTTTCTTTTTTTAATATATATTTTATTTTTTAAATTTCATTTTAATTATTGTTCATGTAGAGTTTTCTGTCTTTCACTCCCATCCAATCCCACCACCAGCCCTCCCCACCTCCCTCCCATTTCCACCCCCCCTAGTTTTTGTCCATTTGTCTTTTATACATGTTCGTCTAAACCCTTCCCCTTTTCCCTGAAGTTCCCTACAGCTATGTGCAAAAAAAATTAAAATATGACCCTCTTCTTGAAGTATGATATAAGTATTGCTACACTGGCTTCTTTTTTCCTCTCCATTTGCTTGGAGTATCTGTTTCCAACCCTTGACTTCCAGTCTGTGTAGGTTTTTTGTTCTGAGGTGGGTCTCTTGTAGGCAGCATATGTGGGTCATGATTTCTTATCCATTCCATATTTAATGTCTTTTGATTGGAGCATTTACTCCATTTATTGTTAAGTTTGCTTGATAGGTACTTCTTTATTGCCAGTATTTCATACCTGTGTTCCTCTTTCTCTCACTATTTTTCTTCCTGTTCTTAAAGCATCTTGCATCTTGCAAATGTGGTTTCTTAGAGTTGTATTCTTTTAGACTTCTTTTGTCTGGGCAGCTCCTTATTTGGCCTTTCATTTTAATTGAGAGCCTTGCTGGGTAAACTAGTCTTGGTTGAAGGCCATTGGTTTTCATTACTTGGAATATTTCTTGCCATTCTCTTCTAGATTGGAGTGTTTCAATTGAGAAGTCAGCTGCTAGTCTTATCGTGGATCCCTTGTATGTTACTTCCTGTTTCTCCCTTGCTGCCTTTAAGATTCTCTCTTTGTCTTGGAATTTTGCCATTTTAATTTGGATGTGTCTTGAAGTGGGCCTCTTTGGGTTTCTCTTGATTGGGACTCTGTGTTTCTTAGATTTGCATGACCTTCACCTCATGAAATTATGGAAGTTTCCCATCATTACTTTTTCAAACAGGTTTTCTATCACTTGCTATTCTTCTTCTCCTGCTGGTATTCCTATTATAGAGCTATTATTATGCTTCATCTTGTTTAGCAGCTCCTTTAACCATCTCTTCAGTCTTTCATTTTTACTGAGTCTCTTTTCTGTTTCTTGCTCCTTCTGGGTGTTTGTTTCTACCTTGTCCTCCAGCTCGCTTATTCAATCCTCCAGTTCATCCAATCTGCTTGTAATTTCTTCTAGAGAGTTTTTAATTTCTGAGATTTTATTGTTCATTTCTCCCTGGATTTTATTTATTTCTATTATCTTTTTTGTGCTGATGTAGTTCTCAGTCAGTTTCTTGTAGTTGTTTGTGAATTCCTTGAGCATCTGTATAAACATTATTTTGGATTTTATGTCTGATAGTTTGGTTACCTCCATTTCACTTAGCTGTTTTATTGGGGAGTCTTCTATTCCTTTTGATTGCATGTTCTTCTTTTGTCTCCCCATTTTAGGTGACTCTTTTTGTTTGTTTCTGCAATTCATGATGTTTCCCTTTGCAAGCTGTCTTTGTAAGTTGAACTTCTGTGGTAGGCATTCTATGGGGTTTGTGGTGTGGTGACTTTGATCTGCTTGTCTGGGTGCTCTAGGTTTACCCTTTCTTCTGTTTGTGTGGGCTGTCTTGTGTACTTGGGTTTTTACCTTTTGGTGGTTCCTTTGTGAACGGTCTTTGTCCTCTAGCAAGTATCCTGATGTTTGCAGCTCCCATCTCTTCTTGTATGTGATCAGTGGCAGGGTTAGGCAAAATGGATTAAGACAGGAGGAGAGTATTTTATGGGATTTAAAGTACCATCAGGTAGAAAATAGAGAGCAGATTCTTTGGATATGTGTAGCTTTAAGTGTGATATTTTATCCAACTAGCCACTTTTTGTAAAAGGTGAAAGAGAGATAAGACTCTTGTTAGAGGAGAGGAGGACTGTCAGCTGAATCCAGAAAACAGAACAGTTTTGTAAAGTTAGATGATGAGATATAGTGAGAGTAAAGGATAGAAAGTAGGCATAGTGTGAGAAAGAATAGAGTTAACCAGAAAAATAATAATGTTCAGGATTGAAGTGAAGTGGGATAAGATCACAGAGGGTTACTGTGTAGTATGTACGATTTTATGGAACAACAGTTATTTACAATAGTACTGGAATAACAATAGTATGACAAGAAATATATGATTTGGATACCCAGAAGGGAAAGTCCCCAATCAAGAGTTGTTTGTTATTAGAATATGTGTGAAGTTAAAGAAAAACAATTAAAATACTAGAAAGAGGGAATAAGAAAAACCCGTGAAACAATGCCATTAAATAGAGAAATAAAGTGAGGAAAAACTAAACATCAGGAAGGGAGATAAAAAACACTAATAAAATAAAAGTGGTAAAACAATGCAAAATAATAATAATACACATAATAAAATGCTAGCTCTATGAGACAGCAGAGTGACATTTGACTCAGTTTCTCAGTTTTTGGATTTAGACTTCTGCTCCCCCTTTCAATCTGTTCTTGACCCTTTGTAACTTCAGGTCTCATTGTCTCACTTGGGAGAAGCAAAGAAGGAAAACAAGAGAGAGAGGTTAAAAAAAGAGAGAAAAAATTAATAATGAGCTTCCTGTTGACTTTAAACCTGTTCAGAGATTTCTGCTGGTCTTCTTAGATGCCACAGGATAAAGGGTATTGGGCTTTGCCTTTCTCCCTTCCTACAGTTTTGAGAGGATAGGGGTTAGGTCTGGGCCACAATATTTACACTTTCCCAGCTGCCATCCCTGGTCCTCCAAGCTACCATGCTTAAATCAGCCCATCTGTCTCCGGGTACAGAGCATGAGTCAATCTAGGGCATGTCATTTCACTCATCCGCTCAGTCTCAGTCGTGCAGCTCCAACCAGCTGCACTTCCACTTAGCCACTCAGTCCCTGGGCTTCTGCAGCTTAAATCACCATCAGGGCAAGTCATCCAGTGATTCACAGTTCCTTACAAAACAGCTGCCCACCATTCTTAACAAGTGAACAGCTCTTCACACAGCCCAACATTCCAACCAGTGCAGAGACTATCTGAGTCAGGGTCCAAAATGACCCAATTCCCACCTTCTCCAGGTGTCACCTAGCACCTCAGTTTGTCTGGTTTGGGCATCCACAGTCCAAGCAGATGTGAACTTCCTCCATGTGTCTCCCACTTCATCTATATTCCCCCCAGTGACTTCCAGCATCTAGGTCCCTCCTGGAGCTGGCCATCTCTCACTTTTCTGATAGGGGAGGGAGCCAGTGATCAAACTCTCCAGCCCATATCCTGTGGCAGGTGCCAGGACAGAGGCAACTGCAGCTTTTGTCCCCATAAAAATCTCAGGGACCTTTCTGTGCCAGCGCAATCTCCTCACTGTCTGTTTTACAATGTCCTCTAAATGTTTGGCCTGCAAACTTCATATAAGCTGACATTCTGTTGGCTGTTCACACTGTTCCTCAGAAGATTCTCTACGTGTTTCAGCTAAGCACAGGGAGAATGGGCCTCCACTCACACCTAACTCACTGCCATCTTCTCAATCCTTCCCTGTTAGTTTCAATAGTTGCCTTGTTTCTATAAGGTTAGCTTACAAAGTAAAAGCAACATAATATACAAAACCCACACAGTTCTGGAAGTATGGCAGGCTTCTGCCTTAGAACCTGTTTCCTGAACAACACCAAAATAAAAAATAAAAACAAAACTACCACCCTCTGTCAGGACAGTCTGAACCTAGGCTTTGCACAGTATTCCCACCCACAGAAAATGTGATCCATTTGGAAATTCAGGCAATTGCAGCACAATCATCTAGTCCTCCTTCTGGAAGAACAACCTGAAAGCACAACACAGAGATATCCACCTCAGGAAACAGGGAGTTCCAGCAAGACCCCGAACCTCCGTTAGAGAGAGCCAGCACTCTTTTTTTCTCACTGGTTCTAGAAGCTCTCAGCTTATTGGAAAATCCCATCCTAGATGGCCCTTTATTTTCTAAGCAAACTCTTCCTATAGCCACTGCTTACTTCCCCAGTGATCTGAGTTCTCTTAATCAGATCTATCTGAATCAGGGGTGCATATATTTTCCAATTAGTGTTTTGAGTTTTTTCAGATACAATTCCACAAGTAGAAATGCTGGATCATTAGGAAATTTAATTTTTAACATTTTGAAGAAACTACCTAGAAATTTCTATGGTTGCTGCAGTAGCTTACATTCTCTACATAGTGCATGAGACCCTGGCTGGTGAGGCTTAGTGTTTTGAACACCACCCTGTGAACCAAAGGCTTGCTGGTTTGATTCCCAGTCAGGGTACATGTGTGGGTTATTGACCATGACCATGGTGCAGGACTTATGAGAGGCAGCCACACATTGATCTTTTCTCTTTTTCTCTTTTCTTTTCCCTGCTCCTTCTCTAAAATTAAGTGACTAAAAATCTTTTTAAAAAGCAGTGCATGAAGAAATTTACATAATTTAGTACTCCTTGACCATAGAAAAGAAGATATCTTTTGTAGTGGCATACATGGGCATAGGGTTTATTATGCAACCTGGAATATGACACAGAAAGAAAAAGACCATATATATCCATTTACAAGTATAATGTACTGAACAAAATAGATAAACAAACAAAATCCAGAGTCATAGAAACTACATAGAGACTGACAGATGTCAGAAGAGATGGGTTTCAAAGCTCTTCAGAAATAATGAAGAAATAGAAAGAAAAATGCTCATAGATTAAAAAAAGTATGATGATCAAAGAAGGGAAGGGCCAGAAAAGGGAAGAGTATTGACAGAAAAAGATGACTTTGGATAATGAAAACACAATAATGTAAACTAATAATGTGTAATAAAATAGTGCACTTGAAACATGTATTGTTTTTTATATCATATCAGCACTATAAATTCAATACACAGTAAATAAAAACTCCTCCACATGTTTCTCTGGTTCTTGTTCTGGAATTCAAACACCAAACCCTGAGATAGAATGGCTATCCCCCAAAATACATTGTCTTTCAAAAAGAAAAAAAAGCCTTGAACTCTTGAATGTAACTGTCATCATCAGTGAATTGAAGTCAGAAATTTCCAAGGTCAATTCCTACAATTCTACCACCTTTGTGAAGAGGAGGCATTTCCTTTGAACCCCACACTGTGCTTGTCAGGCTAATAATTTCTTATCAGCCACAGCCACCCCTAAGTCAGAGGAGCACAAATCATCTGAGAAACCCAGGTATTGTGGACTCATGGAGGTCTTCCAGTACCCTATGGGTTTATTTCCTTCTTTGGGAAATAGAAACATGCATTTCCATTTCTCAAGTGTGTCTTGGAAATGTTCTCTTATCTGGCACTTGGACATAGAAATCTGTATTATAGTGGTGCACTGTGCAATGTTTGGGCATGCGTACTTATCAACAGACTAAGACTCATCCTCAGTCCAGCATAGGCACTGCCCTGAATCAACTGCTCCATATTGTCCCTTCAGTTAAACTCATTACCTCACTTTTTGGCCATATTTTGTGTTTTGTTGGGATAATGCCCCCAGGTTGCAAACAGTTTGATATATATATATGGAGAGAGAGAGAGATTTACATCTAATTATTATGAAGCTGATTTATACTTATATTGAGGCAGTTTCTCTGAAGTCTCTCATTTGTATCCAAAACCTCAACAGTGCTTTATTTAGAAGGTGAACAATTGTCATGGCTATTTGTGTTCTTCATATTTACAAAGGGCAACATTGACAGAATCAAGATCTCTTCTATTTCAGCCTCAAATATAGAGGGGAAATTTTCAATCTATATGTTCTTTATGGGTACTGCTTAACTCAATGTGAGTGCAACTTCCACTATATGCAGTATGCTTTTGGGAAATAAGATAAACCTAGAGAGGGAACTTCACTCTATGGAATTTCTGAATTAGAAAGAGAATCTGTGCCACAGTAGTTAATTTTTTTTTTGTATTTAGGTAACAGCCATCAGCAGAGAAAATGTTTGGATGATTGCCTGTATATTGAAGTAAAATATTCAAGATAGAACAGAAAAATTACCTTAAATTATGTGCCATAGAATAAAGGAGATATCATTAAAACTACAATTATGATGGAAGACCTGGGCAATCAAGAGACAGTAGGCAGTGTGAGTGGCTATCATTCTAATCAAATAATGTTGAATCCACTTGTAGCTAGTTGATCACAATTGCTGTATTTTGCTACCAATTGCAAAAGACCATGTAAAAGCTGTATATAGAACACTCTCTAGATAAGAGTTTTGATGTATTTCCCTCTGTCTGGCATCATGGGGTAAAGGATATAGAGCTGGATTTTTATTCTTTTTTCATATGTGTGTCCTTCTGTCTTTATTTCACATATGATTGAGGAAAGACAGCACTCAAGGTGTGCAGAGCAGAACAAAAGTGGTAATGTAGATGTTTTTGGCACAGGTTGCAGATCCTTTTTTCATTTCTGTTAAACAAAAGAAACCAAAGAAATGATGGTTCTTAGCATCTTTTATCATTTTTCTCCCTTTTATTTTTCCTCTATGCTTCACTAATTTTTAGAAGCAACATTCCTTTTTCTTTATTGTTCTTATTTTTTTGGTTCTTTAGGAAATGACATGGTCAAGAATTCTGTCCAGGGACTTCCGGCCAAGATGGAAGCATAGGCAGACACACTGTGCCTCCTCTCACAACCAAAATTAAGGACAACAAAGACTTAGAAACAAGAAAACAACCAGAACTCAGAAAATCGAACTGTTTGGAAGTCCAACAATGATTCATCCAGACCAGTAAGAGGGGCAGGGTCATGGCAGGAAAAAGCAGAGGTGCCAACCAGGCACACAGGCAGCAGTGGCTGGCAGCCCACAGGTGCACAGGTGGCGACTAGCAGAACCCGGGCACAGGGCGGCAACTGTGCAGAACCAGTGAGGCCACACAAGGCAGCTGGCTGACCGGGTGGTCCCACATTTACACGCAGATAATTCCAGACAAGGGGGAAGTGGTGGAAGGGACTGGAATCCGAGAGTGAGCAGAGCAAGCGCCATTGTCTCCTCTCAGACCCCACCCCCACATACAGCGTCACTACCCAGCGACTGGGCTGTCCCACCTGGGGAACACCTAAGGCTCCACCCCTCACTACATAACAGCTGCGACTAGACCAAAAAAA